>CALNXK010000242.1:62500-107500 GCA_942486035.1 Porites lobata | reverse complement strand
CTAACTCACTTCATTTAATCAATTATAGGTACTAATGACGATTTGAGTTGCAGGGATTACAAGATACTTGATGTAATAATGGCAATAAAAATAAAAAACCCCAGAACACTGAGTTGTGAGTGTGATGTCTTTTAATCAAAACAACATTGAGTAACATTTTTTGAGTGTCGCATCAGTGTGTTTGCAAGAAAAACACAAATAACTAACTCATTTCATTTCAGCTACGTCAGATATCATTAATTTCATCTTTTTTGGACTCAGTCGTCACTTTTTTTTTCTAGTTTGAATGGACACCTTTCCCCACCCCCCCAAGATGACCCGGTTTTTCTCTCCCTTTGCACTGCGTTTTGGATGCGTTCTTGAAGAAACGCATGGCACTACCGTACTTTGAAGTCGGAAGTGAAGTTCTGAATGCAGGAAGATATTTTTATATCAATGCTCTTGTAATTACATTGTACCTGTCTAATTAAAATTTGTTGAAAAATAAAGTTTAACATACAAAAGGTATATCATCAGCTTGTTTTGTTTTATTCTTTTATTTTTTTTTTTCAATTAAACCTGCACTAAATAGTCTAAATAAGTTAGTTTTTGTTGTAAAGGAGTTGCTTTTAAGGAAATACAATAAAGTTGACCAACACATTGTCGCTTCACCAGTGTATTTTTTCTAATAAACCGACATTAAGTGATTTAAAAAGTTTTGTCGCGGGAACTTCGTACGTCGTCTTTTTAAACACTTTCTTCGTACTGACATCGTCTCCTCCAAGACGTCTTTTTGGGCGCGCCCTCTCAAGACCAAGCGCGCCAAACTGATTGTTTGACGAATGCTCTCAAGAAGCTCGTTTTGGAAGTATTTCTTGCTGCGTTCCTGAAAAAAACGCATGAGGACAGTAACTTCGACTAAAAAACAACTCGAAGTTCTAAAGGTAAGGCATATGCTTGTTCATTTTTGATGTTTTAACTGTTAGATTATCTTTTTGGGTTTCAGTTTAGTGCGGGAAGTTAGCGTTTGCCAGCGCCTAAAAGGTAAGGAAGAATGACAAAGACCGCGAGTACATTAAATCTGTGATTGTGATGATACACGCTCTTATCCCGAGATGATAGTAAAGCGTATTTGTTAAGGCGTAAGTGGGATTCAAACCCTCGACCTGTTTATTCACTGGTCCTTCTAGTCGATCAAAGAATTAAAATTTTAAGACGTAGGATTCCAAACGATGGGCTGAATCTATTTGATGATAGCTGACAGAGATTGATTGCCTGTCAGCAGTAGTCTAGTAGTCAATTCCAAGGCCCTTTTTAAAGTAGACAGAGTCTCCAATCAGTTTTCCGACTGCTCAAAAAAGCAGTGTTTTGATACTATATACTTACTCTGTTCTTAAGAAGTATTTCAGTTAGGTCAGAGAAGTCCAGCCGTGATATGGCAGTTCAGAAGTCCTCTCAGGAGCGATGTGTAACTTGTACGTAAGTACCGAATATAGCAAAGTCTTGGTCTTCAAGAGCATAAACATGCTAACCCGAACAGAGTCATTTACAGAAAGAGTTTAAAGTCAATTGTGCTCCTACTGCACCAACTCGTAACTTTTTTTAATTACAAGTGGGATTCCAACCCGTGAACTTTGCTTCATTAGTGAGCAAATCGATATGAAATTATTACTGAGATTCAACTGTAAGAGTGTCTGAAAGAACTCGCTGTACACTTTGAAGTTAATTTTCAACTGTCATGGTAAACCTGTGCTTTGGTTATTTGTTTTAAGAAGCTTTTTATTCAGGTCTGTGCAATTCCAGAAGTTGTTTCCAACCCACTGTCCTATAGCCGGCCCATTGACATTGGGATTTGAACACGAGACCCTAGCTACCAGATCCGAGGTAAGTACCGGGAAGGTAAAACATACTCACCCAAATATTCTGAAAGGAAATGAAATAAACCCTTTGATTGTCATTTCAAGCCGTTACTCTCACGCCAATAATCATAGTACTCGGAGCTCTACAAAGATGAATATCACGTTTAAATGGAATACAAATCCAAGACTGAGGTCATATCCGAAACAGCGGTTTGGCTACGGGGAAAATACCGGGAATAAATAAGAGCAATTATTTAGTTTGTAAAAACCATGGGAAAACTCTTTCTTGCCTCCTTAATCCATCTTCTTGAGAAACCTTGCATTTAGGTCTTAAAATTCCTGATAAAATCAGTGGGGAAAAGCAACCAGGAAGTCTCTCTTCAACTGTTACATAGAAAGTGATGGTAAGTACAGAAGAAAAATACGAACTCGTTTAAATCAACCTTACCATAAAAGTACCAGGAAGAAAACGGATAACAAAGGCAGCTCACCATGTGGCATTTGCTCAAGTTGTGAACCAACAGGGCATACACTTCTAAAACTGCATATTGCAAAACAAGCAACTAGGAAGTTATGATACCTGTTGATGTTGATTGAATCATCCAGAGACAAATCGTAATGGCCCAGAGACAAATAATAATTTCAGTTGAAGGTCCCTATATTGCACATTAAAACACCTCCTTTCCTCAATGGACTTTTAACTGGTGAACGTTGCTGTCATTCATGAACCTGGGCCTTCTAAAAGGAGCGAACTATGCAATAGGCTCTCAGTTGCCGAAGGACAAACATCCCTTTGATAAGCTAAATATTTTGTTCTTGAGATGTATTTTATTTAGATCTAGAAGTTTTTTTTTGTCGCGCCTCGTCAGCTGGTCGCAGTCATTGACTTGAAAATTATGTGAAGGAGCCTGCTTTACTCAACAGAAGTAAGTAAAAGAACAATCTTTCTCCATCTAATTTGCAAAGACTAGACTGAAAAGAAATTAGTCTCGGATCCAAACCGCGCTGAAATTCTGACAGTTTTGTAAAGAATTGAATCGACTAAACGTGTACCAAAACTGCAAAAATATTGGAGTGAAAGGACGTAGCTGAACCTTTATTCCTTCCGAACTTTTACTAAATTTTCTTGCAGTCTTTTTGTTCTAGCGTGATTCAGGGGAAGGCTAACAAGGCACTGTCATGAGTAGAAGCCAGTAGAGAGCTAGATAAATGACAGACACCTATTGACGATTATCTTGCTGATGGCAATGACGATGATGATAACCACAAAGGAAATGGTAATGATGATCTCAAACAACGACGATGATAAACGTACATTGAAACTTTAGTAATTTAGGTGACATCCAAATCCAGCTATTTTAACTGAATCCATAGAACTGTAATGACACAACAGCAAAGACAAAATAATTAGCGACTTGAACGTTTTTTTCTTCGGACCGCCTTGGCTTTCTTCTCGGAGGATTTGAGGCCAGTTGGAATAACACTTCAAATAATACAATGCTGTTGGACTACCGGTAATTGGAAGGACAAAATTAAGGCAAAGAAAAAGGTCAAAAAAGGAAATAAATGTATAAAAAGGTTTGATAATAAGTTCAGTTAAATGTATGGTCTTGACTTCTTGAGAGATTTAGGAGCAGTGAACGTTAACAAGCAAGGCAGCCTGTTGAGGTATTGCGATGTGGAAAGGGCAAGATGACTGATGCCTGTTACATTGATGACGATGACGACCATGACGATGATGATGATAATAATGATGATGCTGATGACGGTGCTGACTGACGCTGACAATGACGAAAATTGTGATGCTGATGCTGATGAGCTGACAAAGACTGATGCACACGATGATGATGATGATGATGATGACAAAAACTCATTCTGAAAGTACTGACGATTATGTTGATGCCGCTACAGGGACGATGACGCAGAGGATGATAACGATGGTAATAACGATAATGACGATGAAGAAGATGGTCATGAAAAAGACGGAAGCTGACGATTATGTTGATGACACTAACGATGACAATGACACTGATGATGATGATGATGATGATGATGATGACGATGATGATGATGAACGATTTATGAAAATAAGTAATTGTAGCTGTTACCTCGCAGTTTTTTTTAGCAAACCCTATGATGCCACCATGGAAATAAAACTCTTTCAGCAATACTTTCTCGTAGTAATAATCAGTGTTTAGAACTTTACGAAATAGAAAGCAAGATCGGAAATAAACATTTATGAATAAGGATTGGTATTCTTAAGAGGCAATTACAGCAAAAGGGTTGATAAGAATCCGTAGTTTATTTGTTATAATCAGTACTAGTTTCCTGCTAGATGTGCATGGAATAAAGTCATTATTCAAAAAATGTGAGACCCATGATGTAAAGTGAGAAAGCTATTTTACAAATCGGCAGGATCTAGTGAGATGTAGAATTATCACAGCTACGCTTTACGTAAGAGCGTAACTTGGAACTTCTCAATTCTTCTTAATTAATGCAACTGACGGCGCTGATTTCATAGCTTAAGCAAGTAACATAACCAGCAATAACCTTCTAATGCATGAAGTTTTTGAGAGGTTCTAAGGAAATGCTTTGTCTCATACGAATTTGTCTGAAGGAAAAATTATAGCGGCTATCTCGCAAGTGAAGGTACGGAATCATAGCTTTCAAACCTTTACATTGGTTCAGTAAACACAATTTGATATTTTGCAGGCTTTAAATTATTACGCGCTTAAAACGCTTTGATATCTTTGTTTGTGCGCTTTGAAACGGAGACAGTCGTGACATGTTCAAGTCGCACTATTCTAGGGTCAACTAGGGTTAGGGTTAGGGCTAGGTTTAGCTATTCTAGGGTCACTATTCAACTTCAGTCAGCGCATAGCCTGCCAAAACAGCCGTTTCTTCTCGTTTTTAAGACCATATTCCACGAATGCTGACAGTTTTGTTATAGATTCGTTGCGCTTATCTTTGACCTTTGTGGCCTTCTATCTTTTGTCTGTCATTCGTAAACAATAGCTAAAACAATATAACTACTTCGTCGACCAATCAGAGCTCCTGACCAGATTCCAAATACGTCATCAGTATGGAGTTTCTGTTGCTGATGCGCAGACGTCTCTCTTGGCAAAACCTCCAAAGCGGCGAGAAGCGTGGAGAAACGTCTGTTTTCGCAGGCTAGTAAGCAAACAAACGCTTTCTTTTTCTTTTCTTTTAGCCAAGACGAGAGATGTACTTCTATTGCCTTAACTTGAATTTTTTTTTCTCGTATTTATGTACGCTATCAGGCCTTAAAACCCCAATAAGGCATCACCATAGCACTGGTTGGGAGTACATGGTCCCCATTTTTTCGAAAATTAGTTTTCCGGGTTTACTTGTCCGGCTTTAGAGAACTCTTTTTTTTGTGATGATGATACATGTATTCTTAATTTATTTGTCACTAATAAAGTATACTGTCTTGGGTTTTCTTAAAACGCGTGTCTGTTTCTTTGACTGTTACCCTATGAGCAGAGGTTTCTTACGTGACTTTTAACGTTTACAAAGTCGTTCGCGTCGATCGCTTGTCAGTCGCGTAGTTGGTTTGTTTCGTACCAGAATACCAAGCGAAGCGAACGACTTCGCAAACGCTAAAACCGTGGCATGCAAGTGAAAAACTTCTGCTCGCAAGGTATTTGGTTGTTAATATGAAGAGTCTATGAAGAGGGCGCAAAATATTTTGTCAACTAGAACAACATGATGACGCTCTTATCGTAGGGTAACATGATTTAATAATTTCTTGTTCTTTTTTGTTTTATGAAAGGTTGATATGTATCGTTTCAGTGACTTATTTGCTGGACAAAATATTGTGTAACTTCTCAGTTCTTTCTTGATTTAGGGAGTGTTCATTATTTATCCTTTGGGGAGCGGGCGGGCATTGGCGAAATCAGGCGGCGGGTGGGGGGCAGAAAAGTTTGAGGTGCTTCCTTATTGGGAAGGTCATTTGAGTTTCAAGATAGTTACCGTGCGTGTCATAATAATGAATTTTTGAAGGCTGGAATTAAAGGTGAAGAACTATTCTTGTGATGGATGTGTCTATTAGCTGAAGGAACACTGACAAGTTTGAGCTTTATATATTTCATATTTCTTGAAGGTTGAAGACTGCTGTTTGTTGCCTAATAAATCTGGAAACTTGTGTACTCAATACCAGCAAAAAAGCAAACAAACTAACCAGCTTTGTAAACAAATACAAAAAGAAAGAAACAATTTATTTTTACTAAATCAATGCTTGTTTCTTCCGAAACAATAGACCTTTTTACCGATAAGACGGCCATATTGAATTAATTAGATTTAAGGAGTATTATGGGATGACCAAGAGGCATGAGCACGATCCAATGTACTCGCTCGGCATTTACGTGCGCTTTTCAGGCAATTTTTCTGAACATTTTTCTAGAATAAGATTGTAATGGGAAAAAAGATCGTTGTACCGTGCTTGGGTGTAATAATGATTGCCGTTTTCCTGGAAAATATATGGTGAAAAACCGTACCAGTTTCTTCGCGATCGGAGGTACATTTCTGCTCTTGCAAGGACCCAAGGCACTTGGCTACTTGAACGAGACTACTGAGCCGAGAGGGATTTAAGGTGACTAAAAATACTAAAGTTTGCTTAAATCATTTTAAGTTTGGAAGATCAGTTGGCAGTCATCCTCTTCCCACGCTCTCTCTGACGGGTTATGATCGGGAAAGAGTAACGCGTAAGAGAAAGACTCCCATAGACAGGATTCCAGTAAAACCAATTAGGACTAAAAAGGAGAAGTCAGATACTGAAAAAAGAAACAATATTGTGGACACTCCGAAGAAATTGTTATGGTATTTCACTGTACTATTTCTCGGATAAAAGGCGATCATTATTACATTCAAACAAGGTACAACGATTTTTTTTCCCATTGCAATCCATCTTATTCTGGGAAAACTTTAAGAAAAATTGTCTCGAAAAGCGCGCGTAAATACTGAGCGAGTACATCGGGTGGTGCTCATACCCCCCTGGGCATCCCACAATACTCCTTAAAACTAATTAATTCAATATGGCTCGTGAAGGGGGATCGAATACTTGTACTGCAGAAAAATAATAAATATCATCGACTGTACAATTCGCATTTTCTTCGACCTCAAAAACGTTATGTTGATCCACGGAAATTTCTGAATAATGTCACTTCTTGTGCCTGTAATATTTTATCTTCTGCTAAGGTTATTTTGGGCGTATCAAAACCTTTAGGGAGCATAAACACTTCAAAATGTTTCAAAGGACGAATTTGGACCAATATCTTCATCAAAAATGTTGGCGATTGCTGTAAGTAGAGAATTCTCTTTTACTTCGATGCATTCGATCGTCTTAGTAGGAATTTGCAATTTGCTCTCACAATATAGAGGAACCTCCTTATTCAGAATCGATTCAGAACAAACAGTGGACGTTTGTTAAATTCAGTTGAACATGGTGGGTGGACATGATTTTCAACAATTCTTACTGATGTGTTTCGATCGGACGTTTGTCGTCGAGGTTCGTAAGTGTACAGCTCACTCTTCTGCTGTTCTGAACATTTTAGTGAGAAGGACTACAGGAAAAGCCTTACCGGCAAAAGACGTGATCTTGTAAAGAATGCTGTTCCTTCCATTTCCCATGGTCAGTTGGCAATGACGAAGCCTCTGAAAGGTCCGAAAGAGCCAAAAGTCGAAATGCTAAAGGATTAAACTTTCTGCGATCCCATCCAAGAGTATGGAAAATAAACATCACTCATACGATACACCTGACATCTAAGCAAAGGAGACTCAAGACGAAGATTCAGGTGAAAAACCATTCGAAGGAGAGAGAGATTTGGTTGCCGAGAATTATGATCTTCAACAAAAGCTGTTTCTTTCAAAATTTGGGTTGGAGAGGTTTGGATCGAATGATGATGACATATTTTTGTACACAGGATTTCAGAGTTACCGAGCTTTGATGGCATTTTGGAACTTTATTAAACCTTGCTCTGGGTCTCTGATGTCGTGGAACACAGCACGCGAAAAATTAAAAGAAAGCTCCGCAAACAATGCTAATCTATTTCCTTTTTTGCAAAGACAGGAGAAACAAAGAAATAGAAAGAAAGAAATAGAGCCCATCGATCAGCTGTGGTTGTTTCTAACAAGGGTGCGTCTTGGCTTATTCGAGCGTGACTTGGCACATAGATTTAGTGTCTCTGTAAGTACCGTGTCTGATGTTTTTATTACTTGGGCAAACTACCTTTACATAATGTTGGGAAGTTTGCCTTTATGGCCTTCAAGAGACAAAATAAACCAACACTTGCCAGATTCCTTTAAACGAAAGTATGAAAACGTACGTGGAATTCTTGATTGCACAGAGCTGAAATGTGAGTTGCCCAAGGATTATCAGAAGCACTCAGAAATGTACTCAGACTATAAATCTCACGACACATTTAAAGGGCTCATCTGCGTTTCACCGAGTGGATGGATAACATTTGTTAGTCAGTTGTATCCAGGAACAATAAGTGATAAGGAAATTGTGCAGAAGAGTAACTTCTGTCAGTTAATTGAAATGGGGGACCAGTACCTTGCAGACAAGGGCTTTGAGATCCATGACCTAATGGCCCTCAGAGGAGCAAGTTTATATATTCCTCCAAAGAGATTTTCTGCCAATGACCAGTTCACTCAAAGCCAGTGTTTCGAGACCATGAGTATAGGAAATGTGCGTATTCATGATGAAAGAGCAATTAAATGAATCAAGGCTTGGCATATTTTTAGTCAAGTTCTGTCTCTTTCCAGCTTTGGGTCCATAAATCAGATCTGGACTGTATGTGCTTTGTTAGTAAATTTTCAATATCCAATTATTTCAGTTTAAAGAATGGAAGCTTTCAGTTTTTTGGAAGCGATGGGTTCTTATATCAGGGAACTAACAAGTGTGTTTTTGAGGAATTGAATGTTAAACTAAAGATTCTGAAGCTGTTCAGGTCTTGTTACTTTGTATAAGTCTCTAGTTAGGGTTTTTTCAATAATTGAAGGACTTGATATGTGAAAAAGTGAATGCAAAAATAATACTATTCTGTCAAATGCGCATGGGTAGATTGTGTACTCAGATTTAAAACTGATGGAGACTGAGTGTGATTGAAGAAAATATATTTGTTATAGTAATGATGATGGTGATATAATATAGAAAATAAAACCAAAATTTGTCTTTTTTTCAAAACTAAAAGTCTATCTGTAAGACAAATCCTAATAATAGCGGTCAAAATTTTCAAAAACAATACATAAAAATATCTAGTTTCACCTTCCCTACCACCACCATCCCATCACTTGTAAAGTATAACTTGAATTCCATTCCTTGTGCTTTAGAACATCTCTTATGCAGACATTTTGTTAGAGTCAACTTATATCAGTTTTCAAGAAACTAATAGTGTTGCTTTGCGTTCTAAAAACACAACTGTTTTTATTTTGAGATATATTTCTTGTGAAAAGCAATTAAACTAGGCTTAATTTCATCCTCCCACCTAGACGATGATGTGACCTTGAGAACCAAAACTGGAAATGTGTTGTTGGTAAATATGTCGAAGTCAGTTAATGGAATTCCACTGACCTCCATTTGCATCTGGGACTGAAACCAATATTTGTGCTTTTCGTTTACTACAAAGACAGAGTTCAGTTCCATAAATGGGAAACTGCTTTTCTTTGATGATTATTTATTGCAGTCTCTGGTGACATATCCTGATTGGACTCTAAACATTTTATTTCCACATTTCTGTATTCAATTTCACCATTGGCATACACTATTGTTGCAATTCTGTCAGGGTTTGCTGCAAGAACATCATTTTCTTTGTCTAAATTTAATCCAATCTCTTGAACTGTCACTTCCTTGATGTCTGGCAATGACAAGAGATATTCTTTGTACAAATCAGCTGCCACAAGTTCATTTTCAATACCAAAGATCAATCCTTTACTTTTATAATTAACATGTTTGGCTTGTGAATAGCTGACCATTATTTGGGGTGCTCCTTTTTCTGTTTTTTTTTTTTTACTAGATTTTTCTGGTAATTTTGACCCCTGTTTTTGCATATGAGAAAAGACATCTTTACAGATACTGGCAATTATTCTGTTTTTCTTTTGTTCAAACCAAGCAGGATTCGTTGATTGTCCTCTTGTTGTCATTTCAATTTGCTTTTGCTTTTCTGTAAGAGTTTCAATAAATAATGTTTCTGTTTGGACTGTTGGCAGTTGTACTTCAGATGAATCAATTGTACTTTCAATAAAACTTGAAATATTCTGTTCTTGCTGTTGGTTATTAACATTACAATCTGATATCTGCTGAAGCTGTAGCTCATCATAATCATTAGAAGGAGTGCTAAGGGGTGCCATTTCTGATTCACACTGCACAGTGGAAGGTGGAGCAGAGATTTCATGATTCAAACTTGAATTTGAATTCAGTGCTTGCCCATTTGAGACAGGATTCACATTTTCTTTACCGGCAAGGGAGGAACTACTAACATAGGGTACTACCAAATTTGGAGGCTGCCGGGAATAATCTTGAAGTTGCTTATGAATTGTTGAACCTTTAGCCACAGTGCCAACTATAGTCATTACTGTTTGAATTGTCTTTTCCTCTGGTAACATAGCAGCAAAGGGTATACGAGCATTTATTTTCTGAAGATATTGCCTCAGTTTTACAATTCCATCAGCATCAAGTTTCTGTGATTTCAATGGTCTGGGGTCGTAAAACTGAGAGTCATTACTCCTTTTCTTCCTACCAGGTAAGTCAGACGCATGTCTTGGTTTTGTTATTTTTAAAGCCATCACTGGAGAGAACTCTACTTCTCGTCTACCCCCTTTTCCCCATTCCCTCGGTTTTGATGTGCAGCTCTGTTGTCAGGAGTGATATTTTTTAGCTCTGACTTTCTCGTCATGTCCTCAAGTTTCCATATGAGCGCCATAACATGACAGCAACACCGACTGTTGGAAGCCGGACACTGCCTATCACACTTTGCTGCTAGAATCTTTGGGGTCCCGCTTTGTTTACAAATCATTTTCACCTTGTATTTAACATTCATCTTATAGGAAGCCCAACAGAAAGCACGGACGTATATGATGTTATTTTCCATGTTATTATACACCTGTAAATTATGCACAAAATTGACCATACGGAGACCTTTGTCATTTCAGTTTATAACAACTTCCGCATTGGTAAATTTCTTCATGGATTTACCGGAATTTTTTACCTGCTCAAAAGCATCCATAGGCACAAATGGGGGCAAAACAGAAAAGTCCTGAAAATTGAGTGTTTTCATCCGGTGGGAAAGTGTCTAAAATCGAACTACACGAGATTGCTTGTTGGTCGATCAGCTCAGTCTGGACTGTTTCGATATTGAGGGTCTTAAGCTTTCGTGTAGTTCTTCTCAGGATCAGGGTCGTAAACTTTCTCTCTGTAGTAAGGAATCGCGTTTAATACCCTAACCCTGCCCCAGAAAAAAAAGAAATCTCAAATTAAAAGCAGAAAAGAAAAGATTTTAGCGAAAACGAATTTCTTTTGACTAGCGTGGTAGATTAGATAAGAGTGTTTATGTAATACAGGTGCTGTGAAACTTACTTTTCGACAAGGTCTTTCTTCAGTCCCTGTTGGTTCGGTCTTCTGTATTTCAACCAAAATTTCAACTGTGGAATTGTCCATTTACTTATGTCTTCTCCATTTTTCACGGATGAACATGGAATGTCTTTTGGTGTAAGGTTTGCATCAGAAGGCATTTCATGTCTTCCATGCAAAGTGTCGGTGTTTTCCGCCATGATTTTTGAGATTCGCTCGAAAGATAGCCCATAGGCCTCGCTTTCATGCAACTTCCGGTCTTAGGCTAAATCGGCGTATCGAATCCACATGGATAAATGGCGTGTTTTATGAATAAAATTAGTTCGGTGAGACCAGTTATACCATGGTGGCTTTCTATAGGTTTTGCCTTTAAAAGATAGAGAGAAATTTGTTTCAGTTGAAACGCTTTTTTCTTCAGCTGTAATAATCATAACTCTCTGTACACGGCTTATTACAAATTGCTACAGATGTTCGCACTTTGTAGTAAAGAACTAGCTGTAGCAATATGTATGAACTATCCATTGCACTTTGCAATAAACTGAGCTGTCGCAATTTGAAATAATTTTATCGCCCTGTTGTAATGAACTTTAGATATGAGATTCTCTTGTTTTGAGATTCGCTTTTTAATTATGACGTTGATCTCTGTCAAGACTGACATGAAACATATTTTGACATGTAGCCTTGTTCGTGTTTAATTAATGGCCCGTTCCTATTTATATGCGTGTTGGTTATGTTTTTGATTAGCGATTTTCAGAATGAAAGATTCAACCGATTTCTATGATTTTTGACATCTGTAATAAATAATAATGGAACTTTAAGAAAATGTTATTTATTTTTGGTAGATATAAAAGCCTTTGAGATATCGGCATATAGGTGGTTTTCACGTTACGTCATCGCCGCCATGCTGGTGGACGGTAAACAAAATATCGCTCATCAGCTCGCTTTGTTTGTCCACCAGCATTTGTTCATTTCATATTGTTACTTCTGTCTCCCGAGATTGCATGAAAACCACCTGTATACAGAGCTCTCTAGTTTTATATCTGCAATTTTGGAGACAATCGTGACCGTCGAACTCGCTGCACAAAATGCTGATCAAATTTAACCTTAAAATGCTACGCTAACACATTTGTGAAAGTTGAAGCAAGGTTAGAGGAAGACTGCCGACAGACTATCTCGTATCTGAAAGGATATTCCTACCTAAAGCTTTATTGCAAGAAACAGAGTAATCAGAAACTTAGTTAGCACTTTAAGAAGAACAATTTTAAGCTGAGTGCGTACAGTGATATTAAAGAACTTCTATTCATCACACTTACTTTGTATTTGTCCCTCCCTTTTGAAAACAAATCTTAACAAAGCAAAATATAGCATTTACGAAAAACTCTCAAGAGTTTTTAGAGAAATAAGGCCACCAACGCCAGTAGTTCTAACCATCCATTTTTCAGCTGTAATGAACCCTTCATATCTGGTAATTTATTCACGCTTTTAAGACTTACCATCACATTCGCACGGGCAGATTGCTGTTGAGGATAATGAGAAGAATAAGACGATTGTCATATTTGTCTTCATCTTTATTCCCAAGTGGTAAACTTCCCTTGCGAATGTGATGGCAAGTCTAAAACGCTTGAATAAATTACCAAATACAAAGGTTTTCTTTGCAACTGAAAAATGGATGGTTAGAGGTACTGGCGTTGGTGGCCTTATTTCTCTTCAGAACGGGAACCTGCGACGCTAAAAACTCTTGAGAGGTTTTCGTAGATGCTATATTTTGCTTCGTTAAGATTTGTTTCCAAAAGAGAGGGGACAAATACAACGTAAGTTTGATAAATAGAAGTTCTTTAATATTACCGCGCACTCAGCATAAAGTTGTTCTTCTTGTAGTGCTAACTATGTTTGCCGTAGGTTTCTCATTACTCTGTTTCTTGCAATAAAGCTTTAGGTAGGAATATCCTTTCAGATAAGAGATAGTCTGTCGGCACACTACCTCTATTCGTGTGTCAACTTTCACAAATGTGTTAGCGTAGCATTTTAAGGTTAAATTTGACCAGAATTTTGTGCAGCGAGTTCTACGGTCACGATTGCCTTCAAACTTGCAGATGTAAAACTAGAGAGCGCTGAGGCTTATTTTCTGAAGTTAGGGAAAAATCTGTCGTGGGATTTCGAAGTTATTTACATTTTTCGTAAAAATGCGGCTTTAAATATATGCCGATATCTCAAAAGTTTTTATACTTACAAAAAAATAAATTTTCTTAAAGTTCCATTATTATTTATTACAGATGTCAAAAATCATAGAAATCGGTTGAATCTTTCATTCTGAAAAAGGCGAATCAAAAACATAACCAAAACGCATATAAATAGGAACGAGCCACCTTAATTACTGTTTTCATTGACGGACGTTACACCAAAAATTACCGTTTCTTCGTTTTTTCTTGCTCGAGAGACTAGCTGAAATTTTTTAAAGAGCTCTATCAAGGTTTTAGCATTCTTTGAAAAGCTAAGCAACTTGAGAAAACCCAACAACAAATGATAAGAAACCATCAGGGAGTGAAGATCAGTGGCTAATGATGGATGCAGTGGTTATAATGCATTATGATATGATTTTGTTAAAGACATCACACAGAGTGATAGGTTTTCAATAAGCCAAGTTATTTAAATCTTTATAAAAAATGTTGCTGCACTTCGAAAAGAAACTACTGAAAGTATGGTTTTAGTCCCTTATGACTTGAGTTTTGGTAATAAGGGGCTTGCTTTGTTTACCCGAATTTTTTTGACTCCTGAAAAAAGATTAATTAAGAGTTCGTCAATTTCATAATTACAAAACTTATGATTATACCAAGGCTAAAAGCGAGGCGTCCATTTCTATCTTTAATTTCTTAAAACCAAAAATTACCATATGGATATTTTTAAAGCATCACAGGGTGTCAGGTTTTCAATTATCCAAGTTATTTAAATCTTTCGAAAATGTTGCAGGACTACGAAATTCCGTCAAGAAATTTTTTATCATTTAGCAAGAGTTTTACTGATTTTAATAGGTGATTCCCTGAGTACCAAAGACAAGATGTTACTGTTAACCAGGTAAGTTGAATTACTCTCAAGAAGAATATGACAAAGCGCAATGTTTATTACACATTTGTGACAGGGCAGTTGTTTCAAATTGCGACAAGTCTTTCATTAACAAAATGGTACACGGTTTATTACATGGACACCAATATGGCCGCCGGAAACCAACAGAAAGATCTGTTTTCGAGTTTTCCTTCTAATGCGTGAATTCTTCTCTTGAGGAACTCATAAAGATTAAAGTAGTATTTATTCTGACACAAGGAAAGTTTAGATAGCAAAGTCTCCCAAGACCGGTAATGTTTTTAACCCACCTAAGAGCTTTTCCTGCCGTCAGCTAAATGCCGCGTCACGCAAAAGCCTGGAAATTTTAAGCGTCCTCTCTCTCTCGAAAAAAAGTACCCTTTCGAACAAAAAATTTGTTTATTTTAAGTCGTTTAGGTGTTGTAATACCTCGTGAAAGTATAAACTCAGAGTAATCGACAGTTTCTTTGATTGATTTTTGGTGACGTCATGTGCAAGCCAAAAATAATAACAGCTTGCGTTTCACAAATTAAACAGACTCCATCTCCATTCACAAAGCGACAGAAAAAGCTATTAAAAGAGATTATACTAAATATTTATGAAGAAGATATCTATTTAACACCATGGTCGGTGACAGTTGAAACAACATATATTATTTGTCGTTAACTTAAGTTCACTTTCGTACTACCAAAGTGACATTCACGATTTTCTTTAACAAAAGAAAGAAGTCCCATCAGGTGGGGTTATTCTACCCCTTACGAAGAATATCATTCACGAACTATAAGCGTCAGGTAGGTACGGCTAAGATTTATTTAACTTAATATGTTTTCTATTATGGCCAAAAAAGCTCGAGAGACAAATAATTTCAGTTACATTTCCATTTCCTTTTTAGACTCATCAACCTAGCCGGAAAAAAACAATCCAGACGAAAGAATTAAATTTTTGCATGTTTCTTTTTCACTTTCATATATAAGTATAGCACTTTTTGCGCAAAATCCTCGGGTAAATTTAGTAAACAAATAATTCTGTGAACTGTAAGCGGCCATCTGTGGATTTGTGCATTGTTTTGGTTAGGCAAATTCCACTAATGTGATCACTTCCATTAACGCTAAATTTGTGGATATTCTAATCCCTTTCAAATAAAAATCTTAAATCTTAAGTTTCATCTTGAGTTGACGATTTCTCTGCGAAAACATCTTTTCAACGTGAAGAGGGGTGGAAAAAAAGAGCGAATTTCAATGAACACTTTGTAGCAAGTTTTTTCTTGGAGAGCCATCCTCTGAAAAAAACCCGTCTACTGAAATTTAGATCTCGCCAAAGTCAGTTTCGAAATATAGCTAACTTATGTGAAGTATTAGGGCCTGTTTACATGAAGGTGGGGGACCCCAGGTAGGTGAGGTAACATGTGGCGGGTTACCTCACCTAACATGTAAACGTGATCACATTAAAATGAAAGATTATATGGACAGGCGGGCTACCCCACCTAAGCGGGTTACCTCACCTATCTGGGGTACCCCACCTCCATGTAAACGGGCCCTTAGTCACAAGTGTGATATTAGGGCACATCTCCTGTTTGTGACAGGTAAATGACATTTACTGTTTCTTCTGGAGCCTATTTGCCGAATCAACCGACGGTTTGCTTATTTCGAAGGTTCCATCTTTTACGCCTCTCAGCGTCAAGAAGAAGCCCTAAACTAATGCAGCTATCTCTGTTTTTGGAAATTGGCCTCGGTTTCTGATTGATTTCAGATGTACCGATTTCCGGATGATCCGGATTTCTGGTTTTTCACATTTCCGGTTTACGAGTCAACCTGCAGCCGATTGAATGGAAGGTTTACTCGAGGTTGTAGCACTTAAATCTCAATTTTCTGACCGAAAATAAAACCTGCTTAGTTAATTTTCTGATTCTCTAGCAAACGCTCATCTCTGGAAAGTTGTTTTACAGAGCTATTTAGCTCGAAACATGACACAGTTTCACCTGTTTTGAGATTTGGATTGTCAGCATGAAATTCAAATCTGGGCGCATACCAGGAATTTTAAAGTGCAATTACCGGAATTTTATGGAATCTGGCATCTCAGGGATTGTGATATAGCTCAATTTGTGAGTCAGTGCCAGTAATGAATTAGATAAGCCGTACTTTTGACAAAATCAGCTTGAAATAGATCCGTTACGCTAGAGCTAAAAATATCGAATAAGCTCGCATATGCGTTGATACGATCATAACTTTTGAAATACTGAAATCGTATATGGGTTTTTCTATGTTCTTAATAACAGGTGATCCATCTTTTCGTTTACCAGATCTAGAGCTTTCAACTAGATCCCAAACGTCAGAAATAAGTCAGGTGAGTCAGGTGTGAGAAATTGTCCTTGATGCGTGAGTTCGATATCTTTAGTCCAGAGGCGTAAGACTCGTGCATAATGCGTGAGAGTTGGCAGGTATACAATATTCTGAATGTATACATTTTGATTGGCTTAATGGTTGGAAATGTTGAACTTTGGCCAGCAAAAACGTTCGAGTGGAGGAGAGTTACTCGAGAGTTGAGAAATGGAGGGCCACTTGAAATGCTTACAATAGCAAACCTAATAAAAATTAACGTACTAATTACTGGTCAAGGGTGTTGTACTAATTGGGGCCAAAAACATGTCATTACAGGATGACTGGCTATAGTCTCGTACTGATTCACTCAGGCCAGCCCTGGTCGCTTCGATTCATGCACATTTCTATTCTTTTGCGTTAACAGACATACCTTTGCTAAGTTTCCTACTTTCTGGAAGTAGTGACATGTAGCATTCTTCGCTGGGCACTACTCTCGAGGGTGGGGACCCCAGCCACTGTTTTTGCGGGCTTTCGGTCTACTAGTCTGCTACACAGCCGTTTTTAGTGTCGTCACGCAACGCTCCTCCCCACTAACGGCTGCTGAAAACCGAAATACATTCCTTTCCCTTTGTGTTTGTGGTCTAACGAACAAGCCAATCATGTACAAGAAATTTGACAATACGTGAGCCGCAGGGCGCTAGGAAGCGAGCACGCTTCTCAGTTTTCGACAAATCAATCAATCGTCGCTGAAGTTAGATGGGCTCTGTGTTTTCAAGCAACGAAAAGGTTAATTTGCAAAAAAGTTTGTTGTAAGCGGTCAAGAAAGTTCCAAGTGAAAAAAAGGTTTGATAGGCCTAGAAAACTTTTACCAGGATCGGTTGGTTGTTTATTTAACGTGCATATGTGCTGATATGTAGTGAAGAATTTAATGTACCGGATGTTCTCATTGTGTTCTGTGAAGACTAAACTCTCAAGGGTAGTGATTCAAAAAGCAGTCTTATAAATTATCGATGAGCGATTTCCCGAAACTATACCTGGCAACTTTATGAGCACATCCATGCTGTGAATCGCAATTTGCTCGACTTGCTTGCTGTTGCTGCTTATCTCCTAAATTTTGAATACGACTCGACTACGACAACACTGTTGTTAATTGCTTGTTTTCACGCGACGATTTTGATTATTCTGTCATTCACACATGGGGCAACGATAAAAGCAAAGCTGTGATTGGAGGAGTCACCGTACCGCAAAGGTGGCGCGAACACTTTCCAGAAAATGGGAGCTGAATTATAATTGGCTAATCAAGGGAAAGGAATGTAGTTCGGTTTTTAGCAGCCGTTAGTGGGGAGGAGCGTTGCGTGACGACACTAAAAACGGCTGTGTAGCAGACTATCGGTCTACTTGAGCCAGTGAAAGGAGTTGGTCGCTGGTTTCCTTGGCGTTGATATCCTTTAGGAACTTTGATCGAGTATACTTCGGTATTCATTAGCTGAAGCTGTTTGTCTGCCGACTCTTCTGACTTTGCCATATCACGAACGTCCTTGAAGGTGAAAGCATTTCCTACTTTGAAGCAGTCCTTTTGAAAACGGTCAGAGTTCATTCTTAGCACAACGAAATCCCTCATGGATCGATCATTGTGCTCGATCAGATAGTTGGCCTCCTTCCCAGGGATTCTCAGTTTTGCAATAAATTATTCCAGAGAGAGGGTACCTTGTCGGTAGTGGTGAAGTTCCTACATTGCTATTAACTCATTGGAGTGTGGCTTGACAAATTTTCGAATCTCATCTAGTAATTGTCCAGCTTTTCTAGCTCATCCGCAGACATGTCCCAGCTGTTGAAAAGTTCGATTCCGTGTTTTCCCGACGAGTATAACAGATGCTTGCATTTGATTTCTTCTTCAACTTTCGCCATCGGTCGAGTGACAGTTCACATTTTGAAGCAATTATATAAGTTGTCATCTGTGCTCCAGTCGACTGAAGGCCCCTTGTCGATGAATGAGGGACTCGCCAGTTTGTTTCTTGTGTCACTTGCTCGTTCGTTCACTGAAGTTGGAAGACTTACACCTGTTTCCTCAGTTGGATTGTCATACTGATATAAACAGAAAGAGTTTATTTTCTTCTTTTTCTACTCCCACGTCTGACAACATGAAAAGATACGCTTTAGGTCAAAACACTCGCTTTTAATAACCCTCCGACTCTCTATAAATACAAGCTCGGTCGTAGAGAAACATGTGTTTTAGTAAATGCATTGCGCATGCGCAAGGTTGATTATGTAACACAAGTAAGCACTTAGGTAGTCGAAAAAAAGAAGAATCTTAATTAGAAAACTTCGATGGTGAAGCTAACTGGTCGGGTGTTTTAAACTTTCATTGTATGCAGATGAGTCTTGAGATGAGCATCCCGTTTATTTTCAGAGATGATTGAAAGAACGCGCCATGTCCATGACCTCTTTTTTTTTCATCTCTGGCAATGATGTAATTATCTCTCGAATCGAGGCCCTTGAATTTTCGTGTATTTACACAAGCGTATAGCCTGCGACTGCAGGCGTATTTCCGGTCGTCGCTAACACGCGTACTAAATAATCAGTTCAGAAACAAATCGTCGAATACGATATAAAAAGTAAATATTCTGAAGAATACTCGACCGTCGATAAAGTAGCAAGTGAAAAACAGAGTAAATCCTGTTTCGTGTAGCATTAATCACCTCCTCATGTCTTATATAATCTCCAAGCAAGCAAGACTTAATGTCCGTGTTAAGAGCGTTCTTGTTTAGTTATAGTCTCGATAAAAGCTTTCACTTGCCACAGTTTCAGGCAAAATTATTTTCACGCGAAATGGAGTAGGAGGTTTTTAGCGGAGCTCCACGCGCGCGCTTCGCGCGCGCGTGGGCGGAGCCCCATTGCTAAGTAAATCTACCCATCCCAGAAAATTTGGTAATCACGTGACCGTACACCGACCGCCCGCCGTCCGTCCGCACCACAGGAAAACCAATGTTTACTCTCACACTTTTAGCTAGTTTGGGAGCCCAAGAGAAAACTAATTGCACAGGCTGCACATCAATGTTGTGATCAACTGACAGCTATCAAAACAGGGCATCCGCTGACAAGTATCACCTGGCCGTACCGCGGGCTCAAGTGTCGACCCATCGAGGTGGAGTATTTTTTAAAGTTATCCGCTGACAAATTACCAGTTTCAAATGATCGCAGGCTCAAGTTTATTTTTTCCAAGGATTCATATCAAATATGTTGTGTTTATGTCACTATGGCCCCGCACTATTAGGATTTTGATTTCAAACTGACCTCGGAAGCGAAAATTCATCCACTTTTTTTAAAAGTACAGACGGGTAAGACCTTATCTTACCATGGTCACGCGTTGGTCACGCTCTACGTCCAATTTTTATGCTCTGGTTGGTCAAAATTTGACAGGTGAGTTTATGCGGAAAAATTATGCAGCATCTTGAAAGTAGTTTACTTTGACAGCTGAAGAGTTTTTTGTCAACTTGTGATGTTTTTAACTGTCTTTTTCCTCTGGAGGTAAAAAATGAAATACAGCTGCTATCAAGAGTCTTCTGTTATTCATGGCTGGTTTGTTTACCGGGTTTTGGTTGAGAAATGCGTCGCTTGTCAAAATTCGGTAATTCGATTTCGGATGGCATCGTTTTCGTTTTTCACCTTGCTTAATGCGTAAGAGGGTTTAAAAGTCTCAAGCAACTGTGGTTCCCTTGATAGCTTTCAGGAACTGAATCTCGAATGGTAAGCCTAAGTAATTATTGTATTTGATGTTTGTGTTTCATGAAGTCTTGCACTGTTCACGCTGACAGTTTATGCGTTAAGTTTATGCACGTTTGCAAGATTTGAGTCAATGATCTGACCTAGTAGCAGGTTTCATATAAGCTTACAGAACTTTAAAAAGCCTTCAGATATATTTGCTCACCACAAATAGAAAGAAAACGTTCCGAAGGATATTTAGTTATAAATTTGGCTGTAGAAAGAAAACTTTGAGCGATTTTCTTGCTTCGAGGAGTTCACCTTCGAAGACAGTAAACGCCGCGCTGGGAAGCCGGCTAAAACATAAACTTAAGCTTTACGCTGAAAGACTCAGGATTTTTAGAGACACTTTAATACTTGTCTTCATGAATGAAAATTCTTGTCTCTGTAAATGTTTCACGGAATTATATCTCTTTTTTTGATTGTTAGTAGTCTCTCTTGCAATTTTAATCGCTTGTCCGTGCCGTTTGTTTTCATCGTTCATGACCATCGCTTGCAGGAGTACTCAAAAATGTCGCGCGGCATCAAACGCTTTATAAGATTACACATCGTTATAACGGAAACCATTAAATAACAAAACAAATAATAATAAATTCGCTATTATGTTGAAGCATAACTCTGTTAAAGTTCATTCAAACACTCGACCACACTGACAGCTCGCACTATAGAAACGAGAACCAGCTGGCTGTATGGGTGATTTTGGAAATTTTTTGAAATTTTTGAACGGTTTGGCTCGTCCTGAATATTGACTGAGTGCAATTTGTCTTGAAAAATTGTGAAATACCGCATTCTGTCCTAGCTCTGTATGATAAATAGTACTGTTTCACCTCAAATGTGGTGTATAAAAATTATAAAAGGTTGGTTTAAACACCCCCAGATTTGTTGGCAAGAATTTGTAAAGTAAACCTGTCGAACGCAAAAAGATTGGGCGTGATTTGTTTTCCAAGAATTTGTTTTCGAGGCCTAATCTACTGTGATCTTGAATGTGATCGAAGATGTTTGCTATTTTTTGGGTGTACATATAAGGTTATCAATTCGATGTAAGATGTTTCACTCTAAAATAACTTAGCCTTTCCCTCAAAAGTCACATGAATGTGCCCTTAAGTTGAATGATTTGTGGATTAAAAGTTTGTTGTTTGATTTAAATTATAAATTTATTACAATTGGAGCTTCGCTTTTAGCCCTGGCTTAATCTATATATTACTGAGACAGCCTCTGAAATATTTGTTCCGCTTTTTTATCCATGGTGTAAATAAGGGCATTTATCTGAAGAACGTCACCTTTGGCGTTGAAAAAATAGCGCACCTGACTCTTGACTACTCTCGCCTATGCGCAGTACAATCGTGACAAGTTTAAAATACAAAACTGGGCTTTTTCTTTTTGCTGAGTTTTCCTTTCAAGAGAGCATCAACAGTGCGCCTCGTTTGGAAGTCTGCTGTAAATAATTTTGGGATGCGCCCCCTTCCCCCAGGGCAGAATACCTATTTTATGATATTCTTTAACCCTCTCTGTATATTTTATCCAGCAGGAACAGTTAACGCTACGAAAGAAAAGAAAATGGATTCCATGAAGAGCCAACTGGCAGAAATGTTAAGAGAGTTTAAATCCAGAAGCAAGACCAAAGTTATTCTGGAATCAGGTTTATTCATGCTTATTTTGTTGTTCCTGTTTGTTGGAAACTCCTTAACACTCCTGGTTCTGTTGTTAAACCGACGAATGCGAACAATTCCAAACATGTTCGTGGCATCACTCGCCGTCTCCGACTTATTACTAGGAGTTTTCAGTGTAGGTGCTTTAGGCATCCCTACATTAGTGACTTCTCATTGGCCTTTTAATGACACGATCTGTCAATTTCAAGGTTTCATTATTATTACGATGGTTGTTGCATCGATTCAAACAATGGTATTAATGGCGGTGAACAGATATTTTAGAATCGTCAAATCGACAAAGTACCGCCGTTACTTCACCAAGAAGAAAACCCTGACTATGATTTTTGTGACATGGCTCTATTCTATTTGTTTTCCACTAATTCACTTGCTAAGAGGGAAAAAAATGATCTTTCATCCTTCCAAGTTCTTCTGTTCTTTTCCAATCGAAAGCAATGCATTTCTGGCCTATGGTTTTCGGCTTTACGTAGGGTTTCTTACCGGTGTTATAATCTACTGCTACTTTAGAATCTTCACAACAGTTCGCCAGCACAATAACAATTGTCCTGGCAATCCAATAAACCCGGTAAACGTAGAAGAAGTTAAGGTGGCTCTCACCATATTCGTAGTAGTGGCGCTTTTTAATCTCTGTTGGATTCCAGTCTTAACAATTGACCTTGTGGACACGGTTCGCCAAAAGTGGACCTTCCCTCCCGAGGCTTACCTGGCATATACCTTTTTGGCCACTATAAGCAGCGCTTTGAATCCTTTAATTTACGGCGTGCTCAACAAGAGTTTTCGCAAGAATTACCTGAAGGTACTACGTTGCAGATGCTGCCGATCTCGAGCTGTGGTAGAACCATTGGCTCTGCGAGTAAGAGCGAGTGTTGTCGCCATTGGACCATTGCCTTAATTAAAAGATACTGCTGGAAACGAATTAGCAATTTAGGTTGTGTCACATTGCACTCTCCTTACCTGCAGTGTGACAACTGGCGTGACCTATTTTCTTGTCTCAACATTGAGTCTGAATTGACATTGAATAATAGTCGGCCCATGAGGCATTCTGTTTGTTGCATAAAAATGTTATTAACAACTAAATCATCGGATAATGCAATTCTAGAGCTATGATTGGCTTAGCCATCATAGCATATGGGCCATTATACCATGCTCTCCAAATATGGTAACTGTATGCGTCTGCTCAAAATTAAAAACGAGCTAATAATCGGTTGCTTTTACAAATAAAGTCGAGAAGATTTCTTGATATTTTGTTTACGTTTTTAATAAAACAATTATTCCACTCGCTCTCGTTGGATATGAGATGATTACAGCCCATTCGGCGCTTTATACGCGTTGGCTATCTACCATCTCATATCCAACGCGCACTGGTGGAATAATTGTTAAATATATAATCAGGGTTGGCCAGGGGGATTAGTAATATGCCATTGTACCCGAAATGAATTTTGCTAATATACATGAGCATTACGTTTGTTGCTACCTCGATTACCACATTGGCCGTTTTCACACATGAGACGAATCTTCCGTTGAAAACCCGTCAAAATTGACGGACAAACAGACAGATAGAGTCAGAGCGATTATTCGTTTAAAATAATGATAACGGATAACCTGTCTGAGACGGATGATCCTCTCTAGTGTGAAAACGGTCATTGGCCTTAATGACGGTGACCAGGTGTTATAGATTCGTCAAACCAGCCAATTACCGCCGCTATATAATCACCGAGAAGGAACCCCTAGAGATGATTCTTGTGTGCTGGCAATATTTCATATGCGCTTTATTTTATCTTCCAATCGAAAACAGTGCATTTATAGCCTATGGTCAACAACTTTATCTACAGGGTTTCCAAACTGCATCATCTTTTATTGTTATCTTAGAATCTTCAAAACCCTTCGCAGTCATAACAATTTTCTTCTCTCTGGTAATCCAACAAACGCATTAAACGTAGAGGTTAAGGTGGCGCGCACTGTATTCGTCACAGTGGCATTTTTAATCTGTGTTGGACAACTTTCTAAAGATGGATCTTTGCTCCTGAGGTTTCCATGGCATAAGCGTTTCTGGCCACTTTATGCGACGTGATAAACAAGACAAACAAGAGCTTTCGTGAGAATTGTTTGAAGGTGCTACGCTGCAGGTAGTCGGCACTACCGGTGTAATTAAATAAATAAATAAATAAATAATCACACCTTCGGAAGCAAGGAATTGTCTCCTGAGTGTTATATTTGAACCTACAAACAACCAACATAAGCATAGAAGAATTGTTAGGTCTAATTAACAGTATTGTTGGAGGAGGAGCTTTGACGGGGACTAGGTGATTCCTTCAACAACATAACCAAGTCTTTGTGTTCAGCTCGAACTAAGTTTTCACAGTGACTATCTGCATGATCGCACTCTCCAGTAACCGTTGCCGCACCTCGTTTTAATAGTTGCCAAAAAAACCATCTGCTTAGCCAAAATTGATGCTTACGGAAGCCTAATTTTGGATTATGAATTGGTAATTTTCTCTTTCATATTTTTTTTACACTAAAAGCATCATGGCTTTAAGCAAATTAACCCGGTTTTCAAAACTCTAGGTAGAATTGTAGTATAATGTCTTTATTCATTTGATAAATTTAAAATACATATAAAAAGTTACAATGGCGGAGAGTAAGTTATTTTAAAAAACATACTAATTAACAAGGGCTTAGAAATTCAAAGTAACATAATAAAGGTAAGAGATTGCTAATTTATACTTAAAACTTAACCTATTCATAAAACTATTTTTAAAGCTTTCGATGTTTACTTTAGGTAACAGGCTACAAATACATCTTAGCTTTGTCGAAGTCATGGGGTATTAATAGTGTACATTTATTTGTAACAATTAGCATAACGTCGAAACAGTGAAACAAACGTTTGTGACACTGAAAGCAACCCGCTTTTTAAAAGCAATAAAATAATAATTTCCTGAACGTCAAAACACCATAAGGACACACTGCTATTACGGATTTAAAAACTGCCATTAATGGAAATATGAGTAGCGAAAAGCCTTATCTTAATTAATTTTTAGTTTAGCATGTCTAATTTGTGGGCAAATTTTCCCCTTTCCTCTCCCCTTTCACTTTCATTACCCTCTCTATTTTCCTGTTAATGAGTCACTTATCCGTTGCGTTTGAATTTTGTTGTTACTTCAATCAACGGTTACTTCTGAAGATTTATGCAAGGGTAGCGTGAGAAACGTCGAGTTAAAAGTTGAATTTTTTTCCGCTATGCGTTTTTTCCTAATGTTTATCATCGCAGTTTGCGGGTTGTTTCTTACAATAAAATAGTTCAAAAGTGGAAAATGTTTTTGATCCAAAATGACCTTCATCAGGCCACTACAAAAAATGTGATTTTGAGAATGAATATATCGAGAGAGCTGAAAAAGTGTCTGCAATTGTCTCTATTCGAAGGGGGCGGGGGCGGGGAGGGCTTTCGTAACCCGATCTCAATTACCTCTCAACATTTTGCTTCCTACTTTTGCCTGTTTTTGAAGCTCTTCTCTCGGCAAAAAATGTTGTTATGACCCAGCTTTTCATTTTGAGTGTTGGGGTAGATCTTTTTCATTGTTAGTCTGAAAAGTCATCCGTCTCTTCGCCCCCCCCCTCCCCTTCAAACTGGCGGCAAACCCGTTTGGGGGTAGGGCAAAGAGACGGATGACATTTCAGACTATTTAACTGGCCAAGTTGCATTGAAATCGAAGAGATGGCATGTAGCACACCTTCCTGGTGCACCCATGGACTCACTATTAGTATTGCTGTGCCCGACGTTTGCACAGGTAGGCCAAGCTCACTATGAGAGCCCTGAACAACATTTTCCTATGTAGCTAATTAACTATTCATAACGGCAACCATTATAAGACAGTTGACAATAGTCGATCTCGGAGCTCAGTTTTATAAGGTATTAGTTTTAATCTACAAGGATTTGGATACTGCCACAAGGAAGCTCCTGTTTCAAGAAAACCTAAAAGAACCACAGGTAACTGAAATCCATTGTTACTCTATTCGACTTTGTGTTTTATATACCCAAATATCAATTGTGGTTCTATTTAATCCTTAATGTAATATCTGGACGGATGATTTTTCTAGAGTTTCTACTGCAAAGTAATAGTAACGCAAGTAAAACACGAAAAAAGTCGTATTTTGCGTATGTTTACACGCAATAAATTTTTCAGCGGCAGAAATCCAGTTAAACAGTCTAGTTCATAAAATAAACCAGGTTTCGTTGTCGAGTTTTCTTTTAAAGAGGTTCCTAATAGTGGGCCAGTTAAGGCATCCGCTGTAATCCTTCCCCTGGCAGAATACGTCAGCTCTTTCAGTGAACTCGTTTAACCCTTTGTGGCGTATATTTTTTCTTGTTAGCAGGAACTGATTGAAACTTAAAAAAATGGATTCCACAGAGGACCAACTGGCAGAAATGTTAAGAGAGTTTAAGTCAAGAAGCAAAGCCAAAGTTATTGTGGAATCAGGTTTATACGCTCTTATTGTGTTGTTTGTGTTTGTTGGAAACTTTCTTACACTCCTGGTAATGTTGTTAAACCGACGATGCGAACAATAGCAAACATGTTCGTAGCATCACTCGCTGTTTCAGACTTATTACTTCGGCGGAGCGCGAAGTAAAGGATTCGCGACGCTCAGGAATGTATCAAAGTTGCAATTTTTTGACAAGATTGGGCAAGCAAAGTCTGTAGGTTTTCGGCTCTATTCGGCTATTTGACGAAGTGAGAGCCGACTTAGTTCGAGATATCTCGAGATCACTTCGATTTCTTTGATTTATTCTTTAAATTTTTCGAGGAAGGAAGAAATACTATTTTGGCCTTCCCGGGGTTTGAACCGACTCACCTGTGTGACCCGTCAGATCAGAGGAGACTCTAAGTTGACGGTTTAGCCGATTGCGCTACTGCGACCCAAGGTAGTTTGGGATGGGAAAAATAGTTATGAAATGATGCACTAGTTTCGGGACAAGATTGGGAGTGCAAGTTCGTGACTTTTCGGCTTGTTTCAACTATTTCACGAAATGAGATCGGACTACTTCGTGATATCGTGAGATCACTTCGAGTTTAGTCTTTAATTACTCGAGGAATAAATAGAGGATATTTCGTGGCCGCGCAGAGAAATTCCTCTTCGAGTGTTGAAAAACATTTCACGAGTGAGCCCTCCTTTCGAACTGTTTTATGGTGAATTTAAAGTTACAAAATGCTGCACAAAGACATTTTGTCTTTGTTGAGTGTTACGTAGTAAAATTGCTTTCATGCGTTGCGTGACTTTCTCGAACGTTCTCTACGTTTTTGGATTACCATGAATAATTAATTAGGGCATGTTTACATTTCAGCATGAGTCAGCAGATTTGCATCAGTTACTGAAATCATAAAATATGTCGAAAAGCTACTACTATTCGCCTGTTTAGTATTTTCTAGAACCTTATGTCATACGGTATACAAGTTCCAAGCGAGTTCTTTTGACGAAATAAGTTTTTTCCCACGAGCTGGACCGCTGTGTTTAGTCAAGTGTGACGAAGATCGATTTTCAGGTTCTGTGTTTACAAGTTCGCGGAAACCGTAAGATATCTGAAGTTCAAGTGAGAGTTTGTTATTATTGGTAGAGGCTGTTTAGTTTTACTCAAAGTTCAAGTCAAGTTTGTGTTGGCGGATGCTGTGTTTTAAAGCTCTGTAAAGGCTATGTTCCTTTGGTGGTAAACTTCCTTGTGCTAATCCGACATCCCTGCGTGCTGATAGTCAGTGAATAATTATCGTCAAAACATTCGAACTCGTGACTTTAGCTAATTCCATGCTCAACGTAATTGACTCCTTACCCATGCCTTACATATCTTTAATCAGTACATGAGACTGCTATGCTGTTTTTGAAGCCTGATGTGACTAAGAAAAATAGAGAATTGTTTTTTAGAAGGATTTGTATGGAGTCATCAGAGCATAACTGGGCTAATATCGCGGAGACAATTTGTCCTGAAATGCTAGTTTTTGGCAAGTAGGCCTCTTGGATGTTGCTCTTTTCAGAATATCCTGACAAATCCCATAATTTCACACCTTACTCTTACCATATTTGATTTCTTACTATTCCTCCGCATTTACAATAAGTGTACACTAGCTCCGTAGCGTCTTGTTGTTAGGAGTTTTCCTTGCAGCGGCAATAGCCATTCCAACATTGGTGACGACCCATTGGCCGTTTAATGACACGACCTGCCAATTTCAAGGTTACTTAGCCTTTTCTTTGGCTTTCGCTTCGATTCACACATTGGTCTTGATGGCAGTGAACAGATAGTATAGAATCGTCAAACCGACAAAGTACTGCCACTACTACACCAAGAAGAAAACCCTTATCATGATACTTGTGACATGGTTCTATTCTATTTGCGCTCCGCTAATTTACGTGCTACTTGGGAACAAAATGGTCTTTCATCCTTCAAGGTTCCTCTGCTTTATTCCAATCAAAAACAGTGCGTTTTTGGCCTATTTTGCTCTTCTTTACCTAGGGATTCCAACCTGTGTTATAATCTATTGCTACTTTAAAATCTTTACAACAGTTAGCCACCACAATATCAATCTTCATCACCCTGGCAATCCAATAAGCACGGTTAATGTTGAAGAAGTTAAGGTGGCTCGCACCATACTTGTTATAGTGGTGTTTTTTAATCTGTGCTGGATTCCAATCTCAACAATTTTACAAAGATGGATCTTCCCTGCCGAGGCTTATATGGCATATACGTTTTTGGCGACTATAAGCAGCGCTTTGAATCCCTTCATTTACGGCGTGCTCAACAAGAAACTGGTGGCTCCTTCCACCTGATAGTAATTTATTTTTGAAATTCCAAAACAATTTCACAGCTGAATTTTGACCGACTTTTAGTTACGGACTTCTGCTCCAACGATTTTTCTGAAATTCCTCTGGCATATTTATTATATCAATTAAAGCCGATACCAGAAATTTCAGTAAAAAATATCAGCAAAATTTTTTACTAGACGCGATTTTCTTTGAACAGTAGGGTCCTTTTAAGCACTAATTTCTCAAGAAATATTTACCGTCAGTGAAATCGGAATATTTTGTGTTATTGCCGAATGATATCTGTTGTTCTTTGCCAAGTTTCGCAGCCATCGCGTTAAAAACCAAAAAGTTATGACGGAAAATTTGTCACAGTTAAATGCTCTTGTATTAATTACGGAGCCACCTTAATTAATGACCTTCAAGTCCCAAATGCCATAAGGTGTAGGTGGTAAACAACCCTTGTTCTTGCTACATAGACACGTGCAGTAAGAAAGTCCAATCAGAAATAGTTATTCAAATCGCGAAACGTTGCTCCGCGCTACATTCAAAATAGATTCAGTTGCGAAGGCTGGCGAAGGTTGCTCCCGAAAGAGAAACAAGACGCTATAATTCACAGAAAGCTGGCTAGAAACCCCTCTTTCTCAGCCTCACAGCAAGAAAGCTTACTATGAAAGCAGTCTTGGATGTCAAAACCAGCGCGTGAGGTAAAATTTCTTGTTAAACTTACCGTCAATTCGGTAGAAATTTGTCATTCTGGCCAGTCCAACTTAAAATTAAATTACTTCATTGTCGAATATTCTTGTTTCAAATTAAGCTAATTTGTTGTCAGAAGGGACGTAACGACTGGAAATGAAACTGTAAATGCTAAAGCAAGATTTCTGAAGTAGTTGGAAATCCCTGCCGTAGAGTTCGTACACGTGCATGTGGCAGTCACTAAATTACAAGCGAAGCTCAGTGAAAACATCATTGACCACAAAGAAAACCAAAAAATCATCTCTTGCTTTTCTTCCAAATTCATATTGGTGATCCACAGACAGATTTTTTTCAAATATGACAAATTTAATCATTTCTCGCTTTCCCCGGTTCCCAGTAGCAAGATTTTGACGGAGTTGACCTCGCCAAATGAGGCCATCATACCTTTAAATGAGGTGGATTTAGGCTATTACGGAAAGCCTTGATTTTTTTGCCGTAGATGTTTTTGTAATTTGAACTTATTTAAACAAAAACTTCTGTTAAACAGAATAGAGAAAAGTAAGATTTCCTTCATACATTTATTATGCATAGATGATTCGACTCTTTGTGAGATGGAAGTTACGGCATGTACAATAAATGTATGGAGTTGTACGGAAATCTTACCAATAAGAAATGGTGTTTGAATTCTCCTTCTTCTTTAATACATGCAACCTATCGTTAAAATGGTTATAAACAGTTCTAATATAATAATTAGACTATTTTTATATTAATGATTTGATTTTTAGATTAATGTTGAGTGCAAGAATGAATTAATTGCGATATAGTTGTGAAAATGTGATCAGTTTTCGTATTTTTCATATGGTTTCCATTATTTTTGGCCAGATTGCTGCTAAACTGTTCAGCAAAAAACAAACAAAACAATTTCGATATGGCAGCCATCTGCAATCAAACCTTGATATCACACTTCATATGGCGATAACAGCGCGCGTCACGCGCAAACTCTCGCGCGAGTAGATTGCGACAGAGCCTGGATTGTTACATGATGTTGGCCATTGCAATTAATGATACGTGCTACAAATAATGGAATATATTCGGCGCGGAAAGATCGTCAGCACAGCTGGCCCTGGATCACTATGTTTGGGTCATTGTAACCTTTTTTCGGGCTAGAGAACTTAATTTTCGCAGTTGCAAATGCGGGGAAAGTGAAATTTTAAGTATTCCTTTTTTCCTTCAGTTCTCTTTTGTAGTTCTCTGGCGCGCTCATTTGAGCCATTTCACTACTACTACCTCACCTTTTTATTTTTCCAATTTTCAGCCCTTAAACCAGACCATCCTTTTCAGGCAGACCTTCAGATTAGACCACGGAACCAGACCACCACTGTACACCAGTGTGTAAGATCCGCCCCACATCAGACCACCACAACAGATCTGATGGGGCCCCAGATCAGATCACCAAATCCGAGCACCATTCCAGACCATCAGACCCGACCGTTCCTCAAGTCAGACTATCAGAGTAGACTTTCACCGCCACACCTGCCTACCAAATTAGATCAGCCATCCAGATTATCATCTTTGAGTACTCAGCTTCAAATCAGCACAGCACACCCAGCCTCCTGAAGTAGTACAGGTCAGGTGCATTCCTTGTGGGTTGGGGCAAGGAGGGTATATAGAGCTCTGGATGAACCTTGCAAAGCATGCTATCCACACACTTTCGGCCTAAAGCATCCGGACGGTTTATTCGGCTTAACGTTTTTGTAGTTAGATTAGCTAGTGGGCTCCCCGGGCTGGTAAGGGCCTCCCCTGCCCTTTTTCATAAGTTGGGTTCCTTTGCAGGTGTTCGGTCAGCGACAAGAGTTCGGCTTTTAGGATTCGGTTTGGCATTTAGGAATCGCTTCGGCTCCGTCTTTCTGCGCCTTTTTCACGTGGACTTCGCCCGCCACTTGCTGTCGTCGTCATCGTCTTCACTGCAGTCTCCCGCTTAGTTGCGCCAAATTCATTTTATCCATAACACTTCACTTGACAGTCTATGCGCTGGGCAAGTGAAGCTTTCAATCGTAAGGTTCAACCAGATATTGATCATTTAAAGACATAACTTAGTAAGCCAGAGACTTTAGATCACTCAGCTACAGTGAGAATACCTTATTTGGTCACCACTTACAAGCTCAATGGTCACTCTGGTTGCAGGTAGATAGTTAGTTTAGTCTCGCATATTCGAAGTCTGCTCCTACCCAGGCCAATTTGACTTTTCACGTTAAACAGTACGAATGTGAATCGAAAAGTTTTAATGTGCTTTGATTTTCAGACTTCGAACTTGTGAGGGTAGATCAGTTGACAGGTATAGTCTTACAAAGAAGGTAATTTGCGACCAGGCGTTTCTTCCCGCGAAGAGTCAACGCTTTTTTGCAGGTTACCAGGGTAACATGGGACAATCCACACACTATAGGCTAGATCGTTTACAAATCGTAAGTGTAGGAAGTCTTCGAGACCAATCTACGACGCAGTTTCATCGTTGGTGGAGCCCGCACAAGCCGATAGGCTTTTAGTAACGTTAGTAGCCTGCGAAGTAATTACGAGAATGCTACTAGACCGAATATTTCGGGGACACACATGTGGAGGCCCACCATACCTCCATATGCGTGCCCCTGAATGGCATTCAGGTGAAAACCTCGCAGGTTATAGATAGTTTTTTCTGAGGAAACAGGAAAATAGGAGAGGATACTCTGGCTTCGCATCGTTGACACTAAGACGATATGGTTTGTCTTCTTGTTAATTTTGCTCGGCTGGAGGATTTTCTTCTTAGGAAGCCCTGCATTGCACTACGCAGGCACAGACCGTCTACAAATGGTAGGCGTACGTAGTCTTCAGGTCAACCCTTCGTGGCTTTCTATTCCTCGTGATCTGAGAGTGGCCTTCAGTGTTCTACTCCCAAAGCTCTTGCAGTTGAAGGACGTCATGATTGGGACTGAATCCTAAAGCAGCACACTGTTTAACTTACTTCTGAGTCTTGTAACAAGAAATACTTGCTTTTGGAAATGAGAATAAAATATATCTTATCACATTGTATGGTATTTTATTGTAATGTATTGTATTGTGGGTCCTTGGCTACATCAAGGGAAGAGGCCGGCCGAAGAAAGAAGAACAAAGATTTTCCAGATGGATAGAAAGATAGTTCAGTTAATCAAGTAGCCAAAATAGCTGCCTTTGCAGGACCAAGCCAGACAATGATGATGACCACGATGATGACGACCATGATGATGATGATGATGATCGTTTACACTACGACTTAATTCTGCTTCTACTAAAGTTATTTTCGTTAGAAAATTACGCTGAATGTAGATTGGCAATTTTGCAAACAGAAGCCGATGACATCGTAGTGAAAACTACTTCATCATTAGGAAGGCAAGGTAAAGGCAGAGGAGACAGCATATAGCAATAAATTTAAAGGGAGCTGTCTTAACTAACGTTGATTTCTGTGAGGGCCCATATCTGTCCATCTCTTTCAATCATTCTTGAAAAAAATGATTAATCACTATAATTCTGAAATTAGTTGAATTTTTGTTATCTCAGGTCCCCTGCTCCGCAGTTTTTGATGTCACGTAATTCAATTTTAGTTGAGACAGCTACTAATGTTTTATAAATAAAAATTAATTGGCCGGCCGGACTTCACCTTTGGACAACTCTGCCATCATGGACTTCTACGACTTCTTTTTCTTTCCAATATCTACACCTTGGTTTATTGGATTGTGAGTACCAGTCTCTTTGGTCCTTTGGTTGAGGAACATGACAGTGCACAGCAGCCCATATAAGGTAGGGCTGATTTATCCTGGTACAAAGTTTGCACAAAGCTGACTCACTTGGTCTGGAACAGCGCAATTAGCACATTAAATTTCCTCGGCGAAATGGCGAATTGTGTTTATATTAAAGCTAAAGTTCGTAGCTTATGCAAACATTGCACCGCATCAATCAGCCCAAGTAATAATCCAAAGTGGCACGAGGTATGTGGAATTTTTTTCTTCTTTAAGCAATTTAATTTTTCGGTTCGGTCCATTCGGCTTTTTCCGGTTTTCGATTGGACTTTCGATCTGGCTCCGGATTCGGTTTAAAAAAATTTGAAGGCTTAGTATCGACAATGTTTCGATAGCAAGCCGCCAAATATCCCTGCGAGCCGTCTGGGGGGACCCTGGTGTGTTTCATTCGAGGTGTCAAAGGTTTAATGGACACATGTCACACTCCTCGGTCTTGCTTAGACGTCAAATTCTTGGAGCGCACCCCATCTGTGTAGAGTACTTAATTTCAGTAAATTACGAGCTCAATATAATAAAAACACTTGAACTAATGTGTCGTCTGTGTGAGCTTTTCTTTTAGTTTAAAGCTAAATCTATAATAAAGCAGTTAATTATAGGTACTAATGACGATTTTATTTGCAGAGATTACAAAATACTTGATGTAATAATGGCAATAAAAAATAAAACAGCCAAAAACACTGAGATGTGAGTGTGATGTCTTTTAATTACGCACAAACACAAAATCTAACTCGCTTAGTTTAATTAATTATTGGTACTAATGACGATTTGAGTTGCAGGGATTACAAAATACTTGATGCAATATTAGCAATGAAAAATAAAAAAGCCAAAAGAAAAACACTGAGTTGTGAGTGTGATGTCTTTTAATTACACACAAACAAAGAATCTAACTCACTTCATTTAATTAATTATAGGTACTAATGACGATTTGAGTTGCAGGGATTACAAAATACTTGATGTAATAATGGCAATAAAAAATAAAACAGCCAAAAAACTCTGAGTTGTGAGTGTGATGTCTTTTAATTACGCACAAACACAAAATCTAACTCAAGTCGTTTAATTAATTATTGGTACTAATGACGATTTGAGTTGCAGGGATTACAAAATACTTGATGTAATATTTGCAATGAAAAATAAAAAAAGCCAAAAAAAAAATCACTGAGTTGTGAGTGTGATGTCTTTTAAGTACGCACATTGAGTCATTGAGTGAAATTTTTTGAGTGTCGCATTAGTGTGTTTGCTCTATGAAAACACAAAATCTAACTCACTTCATTTAATTAATTATAGGTACTAATGACGATTTGAGTTGCAGGGATTACAAAATACTTGATGTAATAATGGCAATAACAAATAAAAAAAAACAAACACTGAGTTGTGAGTGTGATGTCTTTTAATTAAGCAACATTGAGTGACATTTTTTGAGTGTGGCATCAGTGTGTTTGTAAGAAAACACAAATAACTAACTCATTTCATTTCAGCTACGTCAGATATCATTAATTTCATCTTTTTTGGACTCAGTCGTCACTTTTTTTTTCTAGTTTGAATGGACACATTTTTTTTGCGGGCGCGCCCCCTCAAGATGACCCGGTTTTTCTCTTCCTTTGTACTGTGTTTTGGATGCATTCTTGAAGAAACGCATGGCACTACCGTACTTGGAAGTCGAAGGTGAAGTTCTGAATGCGGGAAGATATTATTATATCAATGCTCTTGTAATTACATTGTACCTGTCTAATTAAAATTTGTTGAAAAATAAAGTTTAACAAACAAAAGGTATATCATCAGCTTTTTTTATTTTATTCTTTTGTTTTTTCAATTAATTCCGCGCTAAATAGTTAAATAAGTTAGTTTTTGTTGTAAAGGATTGCTTTTAAGGAAACTACAATAAAGTTTGACCAACACGTTGTCGCTTCACCAGTGTATTTTTTCTAATAAGCCGACATTAAGTGATTTAAAAAGTTTTATTTCAGGAACTTCGTACGTCGTCTTTTTAAACACTTTTTTCGTACTAACATCGTCTCCTCCAAGACGTCTTTTTGGGCGCGCCCTCTCAAGACCAAGCGCGCCAAACTGATTGTTTGACGAATGCTCTCAAGAAGCTCGTTTTGGAAGTATTTCTTGGTGTGTTCCTGAAGAAACGCATGATGACAGTAACTTCGACTGAAAAACAACTCAAAGTTCTAAAGGTAAGGCATATGTTTGTTTATTTTTGATGTTCTAACTGTTAGATTATCTTTTCGGGTTTCAGTTTTAGTGCGGGAAGTTAGCGTTCGCCAGCGCCTAAAAGGTAAGGAAGAATGACAGAGACCGCGAGTACATTACATCTGTGATTGTGATGATACATGCACTTATCCCGAGATGATAGTAAAACCTATTCGTTAAGGCTTAAGTGGGATTCAAACCCTCGACCTGTTTATTCACTGGTCCTCCTAGTCGATCAAAGAATTAAAATTTTAAGACGTAGGATTCCAAGCGATGGACTGAATCTATTTGATGATAGCTGACAAAGATTGATTTCCTGTCAGCAGTAGTCTAGCAGTCAATTCCAAGGCCCTTTTTAAAGTAAACGGAGTCTCCAATCGGTTTTCCTACTGCTCAAAAAAGCAGTGTTTTGATACTACTTACTCTGTTTTTAAGAAGTATTTCATTTAGGTCAGAGAAATCCAGCCGTGATATGGCAGTTCAGAAGTCCTTTCAGCAGCGATGTGTAACAACAGTGTCATTTACAAAAAGAGTTTAAAGTCAGTTGTGCTCCTACTGCATCAAGTCGTAACTTTATAAGCGAATCCTCTGTTCATGCTAACCTGAACAGTGTCATTCACAGAAAGAGTTTAAAGTCAATTGTGCTCCAACTGCGCCAAGTCGTAACTTTTTTTAATTACAAGTGGGATTCCAACCCGTGAACTTTGCTTCATCAGTGAGCAAATCGATATGAAATTATTAATGAGATTCAACTGTAAGAGCGTCTGAAAAAACTCGCTGTACACTTTGAAGTTAATTTTCAACTGTCATGGTAAACCTGTGCTTTGATTATTTGTTTTAAGAAGCTCTCTATTCAGGTCTGTGCAATTCCAAAAGTTGTTTCCAATCCGCAGCTGAGCCGGCCCATTGACATGGAGAATTGAACACGTGACCCTAGCTACCAGATCCGAAGTAAGTACTGGAAAATTAGAACGTACTCACCCAAATATTCTGAAAGCAAATGACATTAAGCCCTTGATTATCATTTCAAGCCATGACGTTCACTCCGATAATCATCGTATTCGGAGCTCTACAGAGATGAATGCCACGTTTAAATAGAATACAAATCCAAGAGGTCATATCCGAAACAGCGGTTTGGCTACGGGGAAAATACCGGGAATAAATAAGAGCAATTATTTAGTTTGTAAAAACCATGGTAAAACTCTTGCTTGCCTCCTTAATCCACGTTCTTGAGAAACCTTGCAATTAGGTCTTAAAATTCCTGATAAAATCAGTGAGGAAAAGCAACCAGGAAGTCTCTCTTCAACTGTTACATAGAAAGTGATGGTAAGTACAGAAGAAAAATACGAACACTTTTAAATCAACCTTACCATAAAAGTACTAGGAAAAAAACGGATAACAAAGGCAGCTCACCATGTGGCATTTGCTCAAGTTGTGAACCAACAGGACATACACTTCTAAAACTGCATATAGCAAAACAAGCAACTAGGAAGTTATGCTGGATACTTGTTGATGTTGATTGAATCACCCAGAGACAAATCGTAATTTAAGTTGAAGGTCCCTATATTGCAGATAAAAACACTTCCTCTCCTCAATGGACTTTTCACTGGTGAACGTTGCTTTCATTCATGAACTTAGGCCTTCTACAAGGAGCGAAATATGCAATAGGCTCTCAGTTGCCGAAGGACAAACATCCCTTCGATAAGCTAAATATTTTGTTATTGAGATGTATTTTATTTAGATCCAGAAGATTTCAGATGTCGCGCCTCGTCAGCTGGTGGCAGTTAGTGACTTGAAATTTATGTTAAGGAGCCTGATTAACCCAACAGAGGTAAGTTAAAGAACAATCTTTCTCCATCTAATTTGCAAAGACTAGACTGAAAAGAAATTATAGTCTCGGATCCAAACCGTGCGGAAATTCTGACAGTTTTGCAAAGAATTGAAACGACTAAACGTGTACCAAAACTGCAAAAATATTGGAGTAAAAAAGCGTAGCTAAACCTTTATTCCTTTCGAACTTTCACTAAATTTGCTTGCAGTCTTATATTTTTGTTCTAGCGTGATCTTGGGGAAGGCTAACAAGGCATTGTCATGAGTAGAGGGCTAGATGAATGACAGACACCTATTAAATTGATTATGATAAATTATCTTGCTGATGGCAATGACGGAGATGATAAAGACGAAGAAGATTATAATGATGATGTCAAACAACGACGATGATGGTGATGCGGCCATGTCATTCTTCAACAGGTGAAAACGTACATTGAAACTTTCGTAATTTAGGCGACATCCCAATCCAGCTAATTTAACTAAATCCATAGAACTTTAATGACACAACAGCAAAGACAAAATAAAATGACTTGAACTTTTTTTTCTTCGGACGGCCTTGGCGTTCTTCTTGAAGGATTTTGAGGGCAGTAGGGATAACACTTAAAATAATACAATGCTGTTGGACTAACTGGAAGCACAAAATTAAGGCAAAGAAAAAGGTCAAAAAAGGAAATAAATGTAGAAAAATGAAGCAAAAATGAATATAAAATGAGAAATGAATAAAAGAAAAGAAAAATATATAGATAAATAGCAATAAAATAATAAATAATAATTAAAAGTATCCTATAATAATGAAACTAAATATGAATTTAAATGAATAATAATAAGGATAATAATGATCAAGATAATGATAAAAATAATAGAAAAGGAATTAACAAGCAGCTGCCAAAAAAAAAAAAAAAATACTTGACTGAATTTTGAAAACGTAACTGCTAGCACTTTAAATCAGTCACGTTTCAAAAATCCAGCTAGAAGTATATATGAACGCTTTTCCTTTTCTATTAAAATCATTATATATAATCATCATTATTATTTATTTTATTATTTCTATCTATTGACTATTAGTTTAAAGTAAGTTAATTTTTGTTACATTGTTCAAATTTATTTACTTTCTTGACTTTTTTCTCTTCGTTATTTTGCGCGTAAGTCATCATTTTCAAAATTTATCCCTATTGACCTGTATTATTTTTAGGTTTCAAGCAATCGTATTAAATTTCCAATTGTGCTGCTTTCATACTATATAAGCACGACCTAATTAACAAAAATATTTGGAAACGCAATGTAGCTTTTGTCTTTGCTGTTCTGTTATTATAGTTAATTAAACGCATTGACCCAGTGAAGGGGCGGGGGCTACTTAAGGTTTGATAATAAGTTCAGTTAAACGTGTGATCTTGACTTCTTAAGGGATTTAGGAGCAGTGAACGTTGACGAGCAAGGCAGCCTGTTGAGGTATTGCGATGTGGAAAGAGCACGATGACTGATGTCTGTTGCATTGATGACGATGACGACCATGGCGATGATGATGATAATAATGATGATGCTGATGACGATGCTGACTGACGCTGACAATGACGAAAATTGTGATGATGATGCTGATGAGCTGACAAAGACTGATGCACACGATGATGATGATGATGATGACAAAAACTGGTTCTGAAAGTGCTGACGATTATGTTGATGCCGTTACAGTGACGACTCCTCGGACCCCCCCTCTGTATCTCTGGAACCAATAATGCTAGGGTCATGAAATTTACACACAATGATCATCTCCGTACAAAGAAGCCCCACACCCAGTTTTGACTTGCCACGCCCAATGATGACGTCACAGTGACGTCATATTCCGATTTTCAATGTTTCTTATTATTTTTCCACTTAGATACGTAAAATATCAATAATATTGGTAAAGTGATCTCTTTGTTATCCTTTCTTATGAACTAGTAACAAGGAAACACTTGTACAGCGAAAAAACGCAATAGGAAGCAATAAAATTTAAAATTTGAAATGGTTGTCCGCCATCTTGGATCCGCCATCTTGGATTTCCGTTTTTTGTTAAAATTATAATTTAAAGCAACTTTCAAGGGGAAAAAGCTCAGAATGTATAAAAGAAGTATCAAACTAATGTTTATTACCCAAACAAATGACTTTGGAAGAGTTATTTGGAAAATAGAGGAGCATATTTGTCAAAGCAAAAAAGTGACAAATTTTACCCCACCCCAAATATTCAATGTTGAAACATTTTGATGTAATTCAAAAACTAGTCCCAAGCAAAGACCATTTTAACAACAAAAAGCACTATAAGTGTAAAAACGCGATCTTAAAAAAAAAAAATCACCATTTTTAAATTTTCCAAAACCTATGTGTCAGAAACTGGTTGCCATGGCAACATGATTAATCACATGGACATGGTAATTATACCAAAATGTTCCTAGATAAAGTTTAGGAAAAGTCAGAAAATTTGAACGTCATAGCTCTTTCGGTGTAGGAGTTATCACGATTTTGCCGGAGGGGGGTCCGAAAAGCCCCCCAGTCTGAATAGGGTTAAATTATTACGCGCTTAAAGCGCTTTGATATCTTTTGCTTGAGGACTTTGAAACGGAGACAATCTTGAGGAGAAACGTCTGTTTTCGCAGGCTAGTGAGCAAACAAACCCTTTTTTTTTTTTTTCTTTTTAGCCTAGACGAGAGATGTACTTCTATTACCTTAACTTGAATTTTTTCTCGTAGTGATAAAAGTGTTGACAAGCCTACACGACTCCTGCAGTTCGCGGATGAATAAATTCTAATAAAGCCTTCATAGCTTAGCTTTAACTAGGATGTCCTTTAGGGATTTTCCCTTACGGTATGAGATGATGGGGGGCTCCTTAAAGATTTCTCTCAGTTGCGGTTGGTTTTCTATAAGGTGCCATTTCCCCATGAGTGTGTCCTTTAGGTTAGGCAAAGCCGGATGGTATTGTGTTACAAAGGGCAGTATTTTCTTAGGTGCGGTTTTGTTTTTCTGCGCTAGCGACATTTCTCTATCAGAGAATTTAATCTCTGAAAGGTGTTTTTCTACAATTCTAGCTGGGTAATCTCTATTCTGCAGGCGTGTTCTGAAATTACTCATGTTTTCCTCAAAAGTAAATTGAGAGGATGACGGTTATGACGGTTGTGGTTCCCTTATCGGCTTTTTTTATCACAATGTTCTTGTCACGCGATAGTTCTTTTAGAGCTTTTCGCTCCCCCCTGTGACAGGTTGTCTTTCGGCCTGTTCAATTTGATACTAGCAAGCTCAAATTTGACTTCTTCTAGGAAGGTCTCAAGAGCAACTGAGGGCTGGACTGGTGGGTCCCAGTCTGACTTAACGTGGAAAGGATGAGGTTCTTTATCTGTACCGTGAAATATGTATTTAAGGCGCATTCTTCTGGCAAATTGACTGAAGTCATCGAGTAGCTGGCGCCTGATAATGTTTTCTCTTGTCCCCGGGGGGGGTACTCCCGCAAATCTTTTATAGGGGTGTGCCGCGAAGGTTCGTGAACTCTAACCCTATTTAAGGACTAAGAAAGCGAAAACTGATACCCTTTTTAAGGCCGAAAGCAGAAAAATGACACCCTATTCAAGGAAAAAACAAAATTATTAATAGCATGAAAAGGAAAACTTATTTCTTCTCTGTAACATTGGATGTATAGCATCAATCATAAAACACTAGAATAATCCTAGTTTTAAAAAAAATGTTCGTTTAGGCGGGCGTTTTCACACTCCAGTATTAGATAATACAATTAAACTACCCTATCTAAGGACCACACCAGGGACACAGAAACAAAAGGGTCAAAAAAGATACCCTATTTAAGGACCGAGAACCTCAAAAACCATACCCTATTCCGCGGCACATACCTATATAGCCCATATATGGGAGTACCCCCGGGCTCTTGTCCCGGGAGTGGGAATGAATTTTAAACCACGGGATAGCAAGGTAATTTGCTCGTCTGTCAACTGTGAATTTGACAGGTTTTTGATATGCTGGTTGCGTGACTTAATGTTGTTTAGAAAGCGCTTTTTCTCTTTGATTTTTCTCCTCTCGGTTCTTTTGCGGCTTTTAACCGCTTTGTTATCAGTTCTGTTTCTTTTCCCTTCTTCCCTTATTTCTAAAGGGTAAGATAAGACAACAGGATAAGATTCACTTTTTTTATTGTTTGCCTGTGTTCTCATTTGTTCCAGCAATGTATCGACCTCTCTAATCTTAGCTTTCAACACTTCGGCTAGCTCGTTTTCGTTCTTATCTTTGCTCGTATTTCTATTCCTAGCCGGCGCTTTGCGGGAAGACTGGTTGGTTTCTTGATAACTTCTGCGAGACTGAGCTTGTTCGATCTTTCTGTACTTATTCTTAAGTCTATCTCCGCGCCTGTAGTGAAATTTCACGAGGGCCCCTACAAGGGCCTGTTCGGCTTTCTTTCTTATGGAGTTTATGTCTTTCTTAAAGTCCTCGTCGGGCGTGATATTCGCCCTCGCATTGTATTTATGTACGCTATCAGGCCTTCAAACCCCAATAAGGCAGCACCATAGCACTGGTTGGGAGTACATGGTCCCCATTTTTTCGAAAATTAATTCCGGGTTTACTTGTCCGGCTTTGGTGAACTCTTTTTTTATGTGATGATGACACATGTATTCTTAATTTATTTCTCACTAATAAAGTATACTGTCTTGGGTTTTCTTAAAACTCGTCTCTGTTTCTTTGGCTGTTACCATGTGAGCAGAGGTTTCTCTCTTGCGTGGCTTTTAACGTTTACAAAGTCGTTCGCGTCGATCGCTTGTCAGTGGCGTAGTTGGTTTGTTTCATACCAGAATACCAAGCGAAGCGAACGGCTTCGCAAACGCTAAAACGATGGCATGCAAGAGAGAAACTTCTGCTCTCAGGGTATTTGGTTGTTAATGAGTCTATGAAGAGGGCGCAAACATGATGACACTCTTATCGTAGGGTAACATGATTTGATAATTTCCTGCTCTTTTTTGTTTTATAAAAGGTTGATATGTATCGTTTCAGTGACTTATTTGCTGCGCAGAATATTGTGTAGCTTCTCATGATCATAAGAGTGTGCTGTAGTTCAGTTTGTACTTCATTTAGGGGGAGTGCTCATTATTTATCCTTTGGGGAGCGGGCGGAGATCGGCCAAATCAAGTAGGGGAGCAGAAAAGTTTGAGGTGCTTCCTTGTTGGGGAGGTCATTTGAGTTTCAAGATAGCTACCGTGTGTGTCTTAACAATGTATTTTACAAAACTTGAGCATTTGAAGGCTGGAATCAAAGGTGAAGAACTTTCCTACCCAGACATCTTGTCATATAGATGTGCCTATGAGCTGAAAGAACACTGACTTAAATGTCTCAAAAGTTTGAGCGTTATAGATTTCAATTTTTCATTTTTGTTCTGTACTTCTCTTTTCCTCTTCTCTTTCTTTCTAAAACCCTACTGCTTAACAGCCCTCAATTTATTTGCTTGCGTGGCTAATATTTGCCTTAAATGATTAAGCCTTAGTTTGTAATTAGAACTAAAAGCTTCCTACTTTTAAAAGCTAGTGCCAACATAAAATTAATGAGTTTCCTAAGTTTAATTACTAAAAATGTAAATGTTTTCCGAGGGACATCAAGTTTAGAGACAAGATGTCTCACTCTTAAAAAGCACACTGTTACTATTGGTCTTTCCAAAGGAAAACCTTTATCAACAAATTGGTTATTTATCATGTTTCATTTTTAAACGTAAACACTTAGAATATTTTAGAACCTTAAAAGCCTATTGATCTGATATTTGTAGAACTTTCATTAACTTTCCATATAACTTCAAAATGGGGGAGATAAGACATCAAGTCCTGTAACAAAAGTATCACTAAAGTGTGCATATTGTCTACTGACAGTTATGAGGCACTATTGATCGGACCATCTCTGTTGGCACGTATTTGGAGGAATACTCCACGGTGCTTCCAACGCGCGAATTACTGAAAAGACCGGAAAGCCTTCCGTGCCGCCGAACGCACTCGTCTCGTCTCGTGTCTATCCTAAACCCCTTGGTTAGACGAGTAATATAGTAACACGGCAATTCCAAAAACTCGGCTGACACGAACGTGCTCGACGACTCGCCCAAGACGCGTCAGTTTGCATCATAACTTTCAAGGCGTGAAATACGAGGCGGTAAAAATGCAAAGAGCTAAGTGGTGAAGCTACGCTTGCGTCAAAGGTCTGCGCTGTTTGTAGCATGAAAGATTCGATAGGTATGCTACCGACTTTTATCGAATCCACAAGGATAAATGGTGTGTTTTATGAATAAAATTAGGTCGGTATTTTAATGGACAGTTATACCACGCTGGCTTTTTATAGGTGTGTCCCTCTAAAAGATAGAGAGAGAAATTTATTTAAGTTGAAACGCTTTTTTTTCTTCAGCTGTAATAATCATAACTCTTTGTAACATCTGTACCAATTTGTAATAAGTCGTGTCTCACTTTGTAATAAAGAAACTGTCGCAATGTGTATGAACTATCCATTGTACTTGGCAATAAACTGAGCTGTCGCAATTTGCAATAATTTTATCGCCTTGTTGTAGTGAACTTTAGATATGAGATTCTCTTGTTTTGAGATTCGCTTTTATGACTTTGATCTCCGTCAAGACTGACATGAAACATATTTTGACATGTAGCCTTGTTTGTGTTTAATTACTGTTTTTATTGTCAGACGTTACACCAAAAATTACCATTTCTTCGTTGTTTCTTGCTGTTTCCCGAGTGACCAGTAACTAAAATTTTTTAAAGAGCTTTATCAAGATTTCTTTAGCATTCTATGAAAAACTAAGCAACTTGAGAAAACCCAACAGCTAGCGGCGAACAGCCTTCAACAAATGACAAGAAACCATCAGAAAGTGAAGATCAGTGGCTAATGATGGATGCAGTGGTTATAATGCATTACGATGTGATTTTGTTAAAGACATCACACAGAGTGACAGGTTTTCAATAAGCCAAGTCATTAAAATCTTTAAAAAATGTTGCCGCACTACGAAAAGAAACTACTGAAAGTGTGGTTTTAGCCCCTTATCACTTGAGTTTTGGTACCTTTGGGAAAGGGGGACTGATTAGCTATAATTGGAAATTAATAAGGGGCTTGCTTTGTTTACCCAAATTTTTTGACTCCCGAAAAAAAGATTATTTAAAAGTTCGTCAATTTCATAATTAAGAAACTTAAGATTATAAAAGTCCGGCAATTTTGTAATATATAGATCTGGCCAAGGCTAAAAGTGAGGCGTCCATTTATATAATTTTAATAACTTAAAACCAGAAATTACAAGCATCACAGGGTGTCAGGTTTTCAATTATCCAAGTTATTTAAATATTTAGAAAATGTTGCAGCACTACGAAATTCCGTCAAGAAGAAATTTTTTTATCATTTAGCAAGAGTTTACTGATTTTAATAGGTGATTCCCTGAGT
>CALNXK010000242.1:37500-57500 GCA_942486035.1 Porites lobata | reverse complement strand
CATTTCTCATGTACAGACAACCCTTGCTGGTTAACAAAGAGTTTACTGCAGTGATTACACTTAATTGTCCTTGACATAGTTGAAACAAAATCGGGTACTTTCGTTTCCATCACGCTATTTCTGTGCGAAATGCTTTTTTTAAAGCCAAAACGGCCAAGTGTCATTTGACGTGACATCTTGACCTCGCTGACTGCAACGAAAAGCGATGGAGCACGTGCACAATGTAACGCGATACAGATCTAGATACCAAGCACTTGTAATTGATACCCCAATAAATTCTAAAACGGAAATGTCATAAGCTATAATTTAAGAATAATACAAAAATATTTTCAGCCTAAAATCGGCAGAAAAATAAGAATATTCAGCCTGGGCCGGAAAAACAACATTCTTATAAAAAAAAAAAAAAGAGTGTAAGCTTTTTAGAAACCCGGGGAATTTTAACCTTTCGCCTCTAGGCAATTAGTTGGGGTCATATTTTGCCTGATTTTGTCTTTTAAGCGAAAAACTATAGGTGTTTACCCATAAATAGATATAAAATTCATTGGCAGATGGTGCAAATCAAACATTTAACAGCGCCGTAAAAAATGCCCCATTTTCAATGTTCAAGACGTGCAAACTGACCGTGGCGAGACTAAATACCCAAGGGCCCCCAGCACGGCCAGAGAATTATTGTGAATCAAAGCAAACCTATTTAGTCTCGCTTGCGTAGTAGCAAGCCATTCTTGTCTTTGTATTAAGTACACAAAAGGGTAGTCGCGATTTGGAAAAATTGTTACCACAGTTGTATTAGATAAAGACAAAAAATTTGTCATGATCAGGGTTGCAGTGACATCGGAGTTGTCATAGCAACGAAATGACGCCAGTACATTTTACCATTTTATTTTACCTACAACAGTATTTCTTGGTACTGGGAACTGTTCTTCCAAAATCGTTCACTGGCGCTTTTTTTCCCAATAGCCGCCTCAATGTTCGTGAAGTTTATAAGCGGAATCTGTGAGAGCTTTATCGAAATATTTTGGGATAAAGTTTTTATGGTTAGAAATGCGGTAAAAAATAGACAATCTTGATGTTTGGCTGTTATCTGTAGAAAACAAAGCGCTTTTGTCTTGCAATTTTACCTTATAGTAGTTTCAATCTTTTTAAAAACCTGTGTGAAAGATCATGGAGATAGCTCCAGCCAATTGCTAGAAATAAGGATTTGATTAGCATGTATCAAGGCGCTCTTGTTAGCGGTTTGGTAAACATGTTGGTATACATTAACAAATTAGCGAATAATTTTTAAACCGCTTGATAGATTTTTTAAAAACTTGAGATTCTCGAGATTAAGTGTCGTTTTAGGAGACATTTGAGTCTCAAGATTATTGATATATTGTAAGGCAGTAAAATAAGGGCTACAATTCGCTATTTTTTTTATAGAAAGTTTCGTCTTTACAAGTTAAAGCCTCTCATTATTCAAGGGTGTTATCTTCAAGTTTCATTTTCACGTGAACAGCAGTAACTAACAGTGTATTTGAAATACGCAAAAATGCCAGCTATTGTTGTGCAAGAAAATATTAAACTTGGAGGCAATATCCCTGAAAAATGAGGGGAGTCCAAGTCTTGGTTCTTGGCTGGAACACGACTGCCTGCTCGCCTTGAATTAGGTTTCGAAGTTCGCATGTCGATCTACTATCATACTGTTTTCTCTGGATGTTCTGTCGGTTCTGCAGTTGTGGTCTGTGGCTATTAAGGGTTTGGTAACTATTGATCGAGTATACTTGGGGTATTGATTAGCTGAAGCTGGTTGTCTGCCGACTCTTCTGACTTTGCCATATCACGAACTTCCTTGAAGGTGAAAGCATTTCCTACTTTGAAGCAGTCCTTTCGCAAAAGGTCAGAGTTCATTCCTAGCACAGGGAAATCTCTCATGAATGGATCATTGTGCTGTATCGTATAGTAGGCTTCCTTCGCACGGATTCTCAATTTCGCAATAAATTCTTCCAGAGAGAGGGTACCTTGTCGGTGGTTGTGAATCTCCTACATTGCTATTAACTCATTTGAGTGTGGCTTGACAAAATGTTCGAATCTCATCCAGTAATACACCGTATTCACAAATGGCGGACACGCGGGAAAAAACTGGTGCCTAGTCATGAAAGCGAGGCGTTGGAGGGTAAACAAAAACTGCAAATGAAGACTTTCAGTGAACTTGCAGAGTGTTTAGCACGGATTCCACCTAAAATAACTTTGTACGGACGTCTTTTAAAATACAATTACGTGGGATGTCTTCTGCTTTTAATGTTTAGTATTGATTTGCTGTTTGCAATCAAAAGGGATGCGTATATCTTCAAGGAAACAAGATGATTTTGTAGGTTTCCGAAGCATCAGAAGCTAGACAAGTGGGCGATGGCTGGAGAAAAGCGGCAAACATGTTGGCCCAAACTTCACATTGAAACCGAGTTCGAAAGCCAGCTCACTGCAATTCGGTAAAACAGAAATATAAACAATGCAAATCTTGGGGGCAAGAAAAAAAGAAATAAGCGATGGATATATGGCCTACTTGTTAACGCAAAAGACGTGTGCCATTGAACAAAACAGTTCAAATCGAGATGGAAAAAAGGAAGACAGGAAAGAAGCGGTGACTTAGGTTTCGATGAAGTTATGTTTGATGTTTATTTGCCAGGACGCTATTCTCTGGTCTTTATCGATGAAGGACATCAATTAGAATTATCTTTTTGGTCTAAATGCAGGAGCGATCGAGTGGAGTACGCTCAAAATTTCGACTTGTCACTCGGCAGACTCGGTAAGCCGGCCAAATTTCATTTCAGCGAGTAATTTTCCTATTTCTTATCTTTGGCTGTTATGAGTTTTAACTTCATGTTCCATAATGTTTAAAAAGGGAAGAATACATAAATAAGTAAAATGATGGTCTTCTTAAACGGATCCAGACTCACATTTAATGATTCGAAACAGAAGCTTAATTGCCGTGTTCAGTCCTGACACAAACATTGCCTTAAAAGTTTAACCTGGTAAAATGTGAGCTTTATACCACTTTTTTACAAAGAGCTCTCTGAGATAATGCCGTAAAGGAAACCAGGCAAATAGCAAGCCATAAGATTCACACACTAGAGCTTCTAGTTTTGATAAAATTATTTTATTTCGCAATGCAAAGAAATCATAAGATTTTAGATTTGCACTGAATTTGCTAAGCTCTGCCAACGTACCTCTAACAATTCACTCCAAAGTGACGGAATTGATATCATCCAAAGGAAGTTGTAAATACAGACATACATAGATATGTGTAAAATGACACTGACATGAATGAATGAGTCTCGTGAATGAATCTTTCACCCGCTCTCGACTTGACCAGTTTTGAGTAATGGCGGAGGTCTCTTCCGTTGACAAGTAGGCCATCTATCCGTCGCTTTTTTCTTTTTTTCTTGCCACCAATATCTTTTTTTACTTCTGTTTTACAGAATTGCAGTGAGCTGGCTTTCGTATTCGGTTTCAGCGTGAAGTTTGGGCCAACATGTTTGCCTCTTTTCTCCAGCCATCACCCACTTGTCGAGCTTCTGAGGCTTCGGCAACCTACAAAATCATCCTGTTTCCTTGAAGATATACGCGTCCCTTGTGATTGCAAACAGCAAATCAGTACTAAACATTAAAAGCAGAAGACGTTCCACGTCATTGTATTTAAAAAGACGTCCATACAAAGTTATTTTAGGTGGAATCCGTGCTAGACACTCTGCAAGTTCACTGAAAGTCTTCATTTGCGATTTTTTTTTACCCTCCAACGCCTCGCTTTCATGACTAGGCCGCAGTTTTTTCCCGCGTGTCCGCCATTTGTGAATACGGTGTATTTTCCAGCTTTTTTTGCCCATCCGCGGACATGTCCCAGCTGTTGGAAAGTTCGATTCCGTGTTTTCCCGACCAGTATAATAGATGCTTGCATTTGATTTCTTGTTCAACTTTCGCCATCGGCCGGGTAACAGTTCACATCTTTGTTTCCACATTTTGAAGCAATTATATAAGTTGTAGTCTGTGCTCCAGTCGATTGAAGGCCCCTTGTCGATGAATGAGGGACCCGTTATTTTGTTTGTTGTGTCACTCGCTCGTTCGTTCACTGAAGTTGGCAGACTTACACCAATCTCCTCAGTTGGATCGTCGTACATATAAACAGAAAGTGTTCATTTGTTTCTTTTTTACAATCCCACGTCTGAAGCCATGAAAAGATACGCATTAGGTCAAAACGCTTTTTTTTAATAATCCTCCGACTCTCATGATTACAAGCTCGGTCGTAGAGAAACACGTGTTTTAGTGAATGCATTGCGTATGCGCAAGGTTGATTATGTAACACAAGTGAACACTTTACTAGTCGAAAAAAAATATTTAATTAGAAAACTTTGATGGTGAAGCTAACTGGTTGGACGCGCCGTGTCCATGACGTTTTTTATCTCTGGCAATGATGTAATTATCTCTCGAATCGAGGCCCTTGAATTTTCGAGTATTTATACAAGCGTATAGCCTGCGACCGCAGACGTATTTCCGGTCGTCGCACACACGCGTACTAAATAATCAGTTTAGAAACAAATCGTCCAATACGATGTAAAAAGTAAATATCCTGAAGAATACTCGACCGTCGATAAAGTAGGAAGTGAAAAACAGAGTAAATCCTGTTTCGTGTAGAATTAATCGCCTTCTCATTTCTTATCTAATCTTCAAGTAAGCAAGGCTTAACGACTCTTTTAAGAGCGTTCTTGTTTAGTTATAGTCTCGATAAAAGCTTTCACTTGCCACAGTTTCAGGCAAAATTATTTTCATGCGAAATAGAGTGAGAGGTTTTTACTGAGACAGCCTCTCAAATATTTGTTCCGCTTCTTTATCCATGTTGTAAATAAGGGCATTTATCTTAAGAACGTCATATTTGGCATTGAATTTAATAGCGCACCTGAACCGCTGGAAATGTTGTTTCCAATATGGCCACTCTTAACTATTCTCACACATGCGCAGTACAATCGTGATAAGTTTAAAATACAAAATCGGGCATTTTCATTTTGCCGAGTTGTCCTTTCAAGAGAGTATCAACAGTGCGCCTCCTTTGGAAGTCTGCTATAAATAATTTTGGGATCCGCCTCCTTCCCCCCGGGCAGAATACCCCTTTTATTATATTCTTTAACCCTCTGCGTATTTTTTATCCGACAGGAAGAGTTGACGCTACGAAAGAAAAAATGGATTCCATGGAGAGCCAACTGAGAGAAATGTTAAGAGAGTTTAAATCTAGAAGCAAGGCCAAAGTTATTCTGGAATCAGGTTTATTCATGCTTATTTTGTTGTTCCTGTTTGTTGGAAACTCCTTAATACTCCTGGTTCTGTTGTTAAACCGACGAATGCGAACCATTCCAAACATGTTCGTGGCATCACTCGCCGTCTCCGACTTATTACTAGGAGTTTTGAGTGTAGGTCCTTTAGGCATCCCTACATTAGTGACTTCTCATTGGCCTTTTAATGACACGATCTGTCAATTTCAAGGTTTCATTATTATTACGTTGGTTGTTGCATCGATTCAAACAATGGTCTTCATGGCGGTGAACAGATATTTTAGAATCGTCAAATCGACAAAGTACCGCCGTTACTTCACCAAGACGAAAACCCTAACTATGATTTTTGTGACATGGCTCTATTCTATTTGTGTTCCACTAATTCACTTGCTAAGAGGGAAAAAAATGATCTTTCATCCCGCCAAGTTCTTCTGTTCTTTTCCAATCGAAAGCAGTGCATTTCTGGCCTACGGTTTTCGGCTTTACGTAGGGATTCTTACTTGCGTTATCATCTACTGCTACTTTAGAATCTTCACAACAGTTCGCCGCCACAATAACAATTTTCCTGGCAATCCAATAAGCCCGGTAAACGTAGAAGAAGTTAAGGTGGCTCGCACCATATTCGTAGTAGTGGTGTTTTTTAATCTGTGTTGGATTCCAGTCTTAACAATTGACCTTGTGGACACGGCTCGCCAAAAGTGGATCTTCCCTCCCGAGGCTTACCTGGCATATACATTTATGGCCACAATAAGCAGCGCTTTGAATCCACTAATTTACGGCGTGCTCAACAAGAGTTTTCGCAAGAATTATCTGAAGGTACTACGTTGCAGATGCTGCCGTTCTCAAGCTGTCGTAGAGCCATTGGCTATGCGAGTAAGAGCGAGTGTTGTCGCCATGAGACCATAGCCATAATTAAAAGATACAGATGGAAACGAATTAGCAATTTAGGTTGTGTCGATTCACACATTGACCGTTTTCACAATTGAGACTGACTATCTGCATGTTCAAAACCCGTCAAAATTGACAGACAAGCAGACAGAAAAAATCAGACCAATTATTCGTCCAAAATTAGAACCGTTCCGTTTTCACATAAAGACTGATTATTATTCAACGGATAACCCGTCTGAGACGGATGATCCTCTCTCGTGTGAAAACGGTCATTGGCCTTAATGACGGTAAACAGGTGTTATAGATTCGTCAAACCAGCCAATTATCGCCGCTATATAATCACCGAGAAGGAAACCCTAGAGATGATTCTTGTGTGGTGGCTTTATTTCATATGCGCCTTATTTTATCCTCCAATCGAAAACAGTGCATTTATGGCCTATGGTCAACAACTTTATTTACAGGGTTTCCAAACAAACTGCATCATCTTTTATTGTTATCTTAGAATCTTCAAAACCCTTCGCAGTCATAACAATTTTCATCTATCTGGTAATCCAGTGAACGCATTAAACGTAGAAGTTAAGGTGGCGCGCACTGTATTCGTCACAGTGGTATTTTTAATCTGTATTGGACAACTTTCTAAAGATGGATCCCTGCTCCTGAGGTTTCCATGGCATAAGCGTTTCTGGCCACTTTATGCGACGTGATAAACAAGACAAACAAGAGCTTTCGTGAGAATTGTTTGAAGGTGCTACGTTGTAGGTAGTGGGCACTACCGGTGTAATGAATTAAATAAATAAATAAATAAAAAAGCACTCCTTCGGAGCCAAGTAATGGTCTCCTGAGTATTATATTTGAACTTACAAACAACCGACATAAGCATTGAAAAATTGTTAGGCCTAATTGACACTATTGTAGGAGGAGGAGCTTTGACGGGGACTACGTGATTCCTTCAACAACATAACCAAGTCTTTGTGTTCGGCTCGAACTAAGTTTTCACAGTGACTTTCGGGATCGTACTCTCCAGTAACCGTTGCTTCACGTCGTTTTAATAGTTGCCAATAAAGACATCTGCTTAAAAAAAATTGATGCTTACGGAAGCCTAATTTTGGATTATGAATTGGTAATTTTCTCTTTCATATTCATTTTTTACACTAAAAGCATCACGGCTTTTAGCAAATTAACCCGGTTTTCAAAACTCCAGGTAGAATTGTGATTATAATGTCTTTATTCATTTGATAAAAATACATATCAAAAGTTACAGTGGTGGAGACTAAGTTATTTTAAAAAACATACTAACTAACAAAGCGCTTAGAAATTCAAAGTAACATAATAAAGGTGAGAGATTGCTAATTTATACTTAAAATTTAACCTATTCATAAACCTATTTTTAAAGCTTCGGTGTTTACTTTAGGCAACAGGCTACAAATACCTCTTAGCTTTGTCGAAGTCACAGGGTATTAATTAATAGTATACATTAATTTGTAAAAGTTAGCATAACGTCGAAAGAAAAGTTCTTAACACTGAAAGCAACCCGTTTTTTTTAAAGCAATAAAATAATAATTTCCTGTACGTCAAAACATCATAAGGACACACACTGCTGTTACGGATTTAAGAACTACCTTTAATGAAAATAAGAGTAGCGAAAAGCCTTATCTTAATTAATTTTTAGTTTGCATTGTTTAATTTGCGTGCAAATTTTCCCCTTTCCTCTCACCTTTCAGTTTCATTACGTTCTCTATTTTCCTACTAATGAGTCACTTATCCGTTGCGTTTGAATTTTGTTGTTACTTCAATCAACGGTTACTTCTAGAGATTTATGTAAGTGTAGCATACAAAACGTCTTGTTAAAAGTTGAATATTTTTACGCTAGACGTTTTTTCCTAATGTTTATCACCGCGATTTGCCTCAAAAGTTCAAAAGTGGAAAATGTTTTTCATCCCAACTGAACTTCATAAGCCACTATAAAAATGCATGTAACTTTGAGAATGAATATATCGAGAGAGCTGGAAAAGTGTCTGCAATTGTCTCTATTCGGGCGAAGAGACGGATGACATTTCAGAGTATTTAACTGCCCAAGTTGCATTGAAATCGAAGCGATAGCATGTAGCACACCTACCTGGTGCACCAATGGACTCGCTCTTAATATTGTTCTGCCTGACGTTTGCACAGGTAGCCCAAGCTCATTGTGAGGGCCCTGAACAACATTATCCTATTTAGCTAATTGATTATTCATACGGCATCAATTATAAGACGTTGTATGAGTATTACCCTATTTCTCCATAACTGAGTGAACATGCATTAAAAGATGACAATAGTTTCTCTCTACTGTCATCTGGGTGAAAAACCGTCGCTCGAGAAAAGGCGTTAAACAGTGCCTAGGAGGCCTGGAATGCAGCCAGAACGTAAAGAGAAGAATATTTCTTATACAACGTCTTATAATTTTCATGCTGTAAGAATAATTAATTAGCTTAGAAGGGTAGTGTTGTTCTCGGGTTCTTTGCATCCTAAGAGGCCTGAAACGAAGTCAACACACAAATATACATACGAGAATACAAAATGCGAGCTAAAAAAGAAAATTTTAATGCATGTTTCGCTCAATTATGGAGAAATAGGGTAATTATCTTACAACGTGTTATAATTGTTGACGTATGAATAATTAATTAGCTAAATAAGATAACGTTGTTCAGGACTTTCAAGGTGAGCTTGGGGTGCCTGTGACGTTTGTAGTAGAATCCATTTCACCTGTCGCAGAAACACCTGCCCTCGTTGATGAAAACTAAGCTATAAAATATTGAACTCGAGGACTGAGTGTTGCTAAAGGCAGTTGACAATAGTCGATCTCGGAGCTCAGTTTTATAAAGTATTATTTTTAATCTACAAGGATTTGGATACTGCCACAAGGGGGCTGCTGTTTCAAGAAAACCTATAAGAACCACAGGTAACTGAAATCCCTTGTTACTCTATTAAACTTTGTGTATTATATACACAAGTATCAATTGTGGTTCTATTTTAAATCCTTAATGTAATATTTGGACGGATGATTTTTCTAGGTTTTCTACTGCAAAGTAATAGTAACACAAGTAAAACACGACAAAAAAGTCAAATTTAACGTGTGTTTACACGCAATAATTTTTTCAGTGGCTAAAATCCAGTTAAACACTCTAGTTCATAAAATAAACAAGGTTTCCTTGTCGAGTTTTCTTTAAAAGAGGTTCTTAACAGTGGGCGAGTTAAGACATGCGCTAAGTAATCCTTCCCCTGGCAGAGGGGAATACCTCAACTCTTTCAGTGAACTCGTTTAACCCCTTCTGGCGTATATTTTTTTCTTGCTAGCAAGAACTGTTTGACGCTTAAAAAAATGTATTCCACAGTTTCTTCAGTTTACCCAGTTTCCTCCCGTCTTATTTTCGTGTTCGTGCTTTTTTAATTCAGCGGGCGGACTATCTCGGAGCCTGGAACAGGCTAATTCCAACCTGTGTTATAATCTACTGCTACTTTAGAATCTTTACAACAGTTCGCCACCACAATAGCAATCTTCATCACCCTGGCGATCCAATAAGCACGGTAAACGTCGAAGAACTTAAGGTGGCTCGCACCATACTTGTTATAGTGGTGTTTTTTAATTTGTGCTGGATTCCAATCTTTACAATTGACATTTTGGACACGATTTTTCAAAGTTGGATCTTCCCTCCCGAGGTATATGTGGAATATACTTTCTTTCGCGACTATAAGCAGCGCTTTGAATCCTTTAATTTACGGCGTGCTCAACGAGAGTTTTTGCAAGAATTATCTGAATGTACTACGTTGCAGATGCTGCCGATCTCAAGCTGTCGTAGAACCATTGGCTCTGCGAGTAATAGCGAGTGTTGTCGCCATGGTACCATTGCCTTAATTACAAGATACAGATGGAAACGAATTAGCAATTTTCGTTGTGTCACATTTAACTTTTTTTTACCTGGAGTGTGACAGCTGGTTTGACCTATTTTCTTATCTCAACATTGAGTCTCGAAAAATCACCAGGTCGGCCCATGAAGCATTTTACTTGTTGCATGAAAATGTTATTAGAAACTGAATCATTGATTGGCTTAGATTTATCAGTAGGGGTTAATATAGGTCCTTCATCCATTACAGCATTAGTGACTTCCCATTGGCTCTGCGAGTAGGTGAACAGGTGTTATAAATCCGTCAAACCAGCCAATTACCGCAGCTATATAATCACCGAGAAGGAAACCCCAGAGATGATTCTTGTGTCGTGGCTTTATTTTGAATGCGCTTTATTTTATCACCGATTCGAAAACAGTAGCGCATTCAACATTTGTAGGCTATGCCTATGGTGAACAACTTTATCTACAGGGGTTACAAACTGCACCAACAACTTAGAATCTTCACACTTCTTCGCAGTCATAACAGTTTTCGTTAATGGTCGATCTCGGAGCCCAGCCATTTTATTAAAATAAGGTATTAGTTCTAATCTACAAGAATTAGGTGCTTCTGTAACTGTTTTGGCTACTGCCACAAGGGAGCTGCTGTTTCAAGAAAGCCTAAAAGAACCACAGGTAACTGAACGTCACTCATTCTTCTATTCCACTTTGTGTGATTATATACCCAAATATCAATTGTGGTTCTATATTATTCTTACAGTACGTTGCCCAGTATCGTGCTACTTTAGTCAACATTGCAATAACTTTCCTTTCTTAGTCGCAAGAGTTCTGAAATTTGGCCCAGAGAAAATCTATTTAGTCGTCAATATGACGAAAGACAGTTTAATTTTTTTGCCTTTGTTTCCATCGCGAAATTATTATTTTCAGGCTCCTATGTTGCCCAGTATCCGGCCAGCTGGCCCAGTATCCGGCCACAACAATACCCGTAATTGTACATAAATTTCGACAGGCAAGCGACTTATAAGCTTCTTCTATTATAGTTCTTACTCCCTTGTCTGGGAACTTTTTCACTGATTTAAGGATCGCATCCGTGGACAAGCCAAAAACGCGGTTTGCAAGCTCAATTAGCTTATCTGCCATCCGGTTTATTCCTCATTTTTGTTAATCAAAAAAAAAAAAAAAAACCTGGCAAAGGGACCTCAATCCGACGGTCAAAAGTCACTCTCCTGTTTAGTCTGACCTGCAGTGTTGATTTCTTCTTGCTCAGTCCCCACATTTGGCCTGCTTTTCTAGCACTAATTCCTCCTTCTTACATCTTTAAATCCCTTGATACATTTTCTCAGACCGTTGCAACCCATTCTTGCAGTCACAACTGGGGAAAGTATGAGCATTCGCGGTTCAACTCCGACGCTTCCGGTCACGCTAAACAAGCCGTGTACACGAAATCAAGTCGCCTCTGAATAAATGAAAAAAATTTCCATAAGGAGTTGAGTAAAATTACATTTTTCTATTGTATCATATGTTCTAAGCTTTAATTATAGATATGAAATAAATATTATCGGGATAATGCACGCAGCTAATTCATCGATTCTGTACAGCAAAGAAAAAACTGGCCGGATACTGGGCACCTAACATAGTGAATGTTTCTGGCCGCCGTTAATAATTCCAAAAAAGTTGAATTTCAAGAGGAATTAATAAAGTTTCTGAGAACCTGCCGACTTCTCTAAGTATCTTCACTCTTAAATATAAAAAAGGTTTCTCTGAAAATATCACATATTACAAACCCTTTTCCAAACAGCACGTCTAGTTTTGCTGCGCACGTAAATACAGCTGTAAATATTAGCCGTGAAAGGTTTACTCACCTGAACAGAACAGCGCACTCTGCAACTGTCTCGAAAGCTATAAACTCGCCAAAATTTTCATCTTAAAGCTGAAATGTTAAGCATTCATTTGAAATACTTCATTAACCGAGATCTGAAAAGGGCGCCTCAAAAATTGAGTTTTTGTTTTAAGTGGCAGGATACTGGTACCGGCCGGATACTGGGAACATACTGCAATGTAATATTTGGACTTGGAACATTTTTCTAGGGTCTTTCAATGTTACTCTATCGGGATTCTGTATCAGTGGGTGATCGAGTAGCACACTGGCTTGCCATCCTCCATCAGGGCACAACGATGCCTTTTAGGCTTGCATCAGACTGGATCACATTGTCCTTTTCTGGGTCATAGTAGGCTAGGACAGGTACTTCAGTGATGATTGGTTTAACATTCTGGAAGGCTCTGAGGTGCTCCGGTTACCATACAAAGGGTGTGTCTTTCTTCATCAATTGTCGTAGGGGTCCCGAGGCCTGTTCAATGATTTCTATGATGGGGGAGAATCTGTTCAGGTAGTTGACTATTCCCGTAAAGGTCTGCAACTCAGTAAGGTTCTGTGGGAGGGCATGTTGTTGATGGGTTTAATTTTGTGGTCGTCAGCTCCCAGTCCATCCGGGGTCCACGTAAACCCCCAAAACGATGTTTGGTCTACTTTAAACTGGACCATGTCTGGGTTGAACCGTACATTATTGTCCTTTGCTGTGTCAAGGACGTTGAGTATGTGCTGATAATGCCTTTTTCACTTTTGCCATAAACGAAAGTATCTCTTTTGGAACATCTTCACTGCAGATAAGTCCAAATGGCAGCCTTTTCCATCTGTACTTTCCCAATGGGGTAGTGGAGTTGCAGAGTTTGCTGCTTTCGTCATTAAGTTTACTTGCCAGAACCCGCTCAGGGAATCAAGGATGCTAAAATGGGAGGCACCGCTGACTTTGGGTATGATATCATCTATGGTTCTTACATAGTAGGGGGTGCGTCGAGTTGCTCCGTTCAGGTCACGGGAGTCTAGGCAAAGGCGAATTGTTCCCTTTGGCTCTCTTGTAACCACAGTAGAGCTGACCCATGGCATATATTCATTGTGTACTTGTTCAAGGATATCTGCTTACCTTAATCGTTCCAGCTCTTCTTGGTAGGCACCTTGCAATTGGACTTGGACTTGCCTCGGGGGGTGTTGTATTGGGGAAATGCTTGGGTTGGTTTCTGTGTGGTATGAGGGACCTAGGAAGCAAACAACACCAGTAAACAAATCTTGTTACTCGTTCTAGAGATATACTTTTGTCAATGGCAAATGGTTTGGTTTGCCACGTATATCATACAGTTTCAAGCACTGAGTTGCAGGTTTGCTGTTACTCTCAACAGTAACGTCCAGTTTAGCCTTAGAAGATTTAAATTTTGTGCTGACATATTGCCTATTCATAGAGGGCTCCTGTAGATTGTCAATTCTAGGGCTAAGCTTGTTGTACAGGGACTAGTTGGGTATGATGTTGGTTTCTGCATCCGAGTCTATCTTACACAAGGAACGTGTTTGCTTCCTTCGGGGCTCAGTGCCAGGCAAACCTTTAAAAGGGTCTTCTACTTACAGGACTAACGTGGACATTGCTAGTCAAGGTTGTTGCACTAATTGGGCACAAAAACATGTGATCACGGGATGACTGGCTTGGTTCTAGTACTGATTCCGTTGCGCCATCACTGGTCGCTTCGATTTCATGCACATTTTTCGTCTTTTGCTTTGACAGACAACCTTTGTTAAGTATCCTACTTTCTGGCAGTAGTGACATGTAGCATTCTTCGCTGGGCACTGCTCTCTAGGGTGGGGACCCCAGCCACAGTTTCTGTAGGCTTGCGGTTTACATCAGCCAGTATTAGGGGTTGGTCGCTGGTTTCCTTGGCGTTGATATCCTTTACGAACATTGATCGAGTATACTTCGGTATTCATTAGCTGAAGCTGTTTGTCTGCTGACTCTTCTGACATTGCCATATCACGAACTTCCTTGAAGGTGAAAGCATTTCCTACTTTGAAGCAGTCCTTTCGGAAAAGGTCAGAGTTCATTCCTAGCACAAAAAAGTCCCTCATGAATGGATCATTGTGCTCGATTGGATAGTAGGCTTCCTTCGCACGGATTCTCAGTTTCGCAATAAATTCTTCCAGAGCGAGGGTACCTTGTCGGTGGTTGTGAAGCTCCTACATTGCCATTAACTCATTGGAGTTTGTCTTGACAAAATTTTAGAATCTCATCCATTAATTTTCCAGCTTTTTTTGCCCATCCGCGGACATGTCCCAGCTGTTGGAAAGTTCGATTCCGTGTTTTCCCGGCCAGTATACTAGATGCTTGCATTTGATTTCTTCAACTTTCGTCATCGGCCGAGTAACAGTTCACATCTTTGTTTCCACATTTTGAAGCAATTACATAAGTTGTCATCTGTACTCCAGTCGATTGAAGGCCCCTTGTCGATGAATGAGGGACTCGCCATTGTGTTTGTTGTGTCACTCGCTCGTTTGTTCACTGCAGTTGGCAGACTTACACCAGTCTCCTCAGTTGGATTGTCGTACATATAAACAGAAAGTGTTCATTTGCTTCTTTTTTCTAATTCCACGTCTGACACCATGAAAAGATACGCATTCATCTCTATGAATGAAAACTCGGTTGGTGAGAAACATATGTTTTAGTGAAGGCATTATGTATGCGCAAGGTTGATTATGTAACACAAGTGAACACTTAAGCAGTCCAAAAAAGGAAGAATCTTAATTAGAATACTTTGATGGTGAAGTTAACTAGTTGGGTGTTGTAAACTTTCATTGTACGCAAATGAGTCGCAAAGGACGCGCCATGTCCATGAGGTTTTTTTTTATTTCGGGCAATGATGTAATTAACTCTGAATCGAGGCCCTTGAATTTTCGAGTATTTATGCAAGCGTAAAGCCTGCGACCGCAGACTTTTTTCCGGTCGTCGCTAACACGCGTACTAAATAATCAGTTCAGAAACAAATCGAATACGATATAAGAAGTAAATATCCTGAAGAATACTCGACCGTCGATAAAGTAGGAAGTGAAAAACAGAGTAAATCCTGTTTCGTGTAGAATTAATCGCTTCCTCATTTCTTATCTAATCTCCAAGCAAGCAAAACTTAACGCCGGTTTTAAGAGCGTCCTTGTTTAGTTATAGTCTCGATAAAAGATTTCACTTCCCACGGTTTCAGGCAAAATTATTTTCACGCGAAATGGAATGGGAGGTTTTTACTGAGACAGCCTCTTAAATATTTGTTCCGCTTCTTTCTCCATGGTGTAAATAAGGGCATTTATCTGAAGAACTTCACCTTTGGCGTTGAATTTAGTAGCGCACCTGAACCGCTTGAAATGCTGTTTCCAATCTGGCCTCTCTTGACTACTCTCGCAAATGCGCAGTACAATTAATCGACCTAATTAAGTTATTCTCTCGTGAGTCTCTAGTTTTCGTTTCAAGAGGGTATCAACAGTGCCCCTAGTTTGGAAGTCCGCTGTAAATAATTTCTGGATCCGCCTAATCTCGTTCCCAGAGTACGCGTTGCTTTGTCCAGCGGAACGGGCAACGGGGACCTCTGGGATAAACCGTTTCAACCTCGAGTTCAGTGGTTGACCTTCTGAGCATGAGCAGTAGAACCAGGAGTGAAAAGGTAAATAAAGATGGATGGAAAGACCGCGCCGAACGGGTTTTCAAGTTGTTATTAAACGTGGTAAATCAGATATTTTGCTCTTGAACGCCAATCTGAGGTCTAGCAAAGCCTTAAAAGGAAGGGGAGTTTGCTTATTCTACCTAAACGCAAGCGATATTGGCTTTAGCAACAAGGTACACAATATAACGCTTTAGCTCAATCCAACTCAATCAAATCCGCCTGCGGAAACAAACATTTACTTGCGAAGGAGTCCTCGATGAGGACTGTCCGGTCTATGTGATTGTAAGGTTTGTAATTTAATAAAGCAAGCTGATGCGAAGCATTTTTCGTACACTTTGCTCCGACTACTGTTGCAGAAATGTCAGCTAGATGCCTATTTCAAAGTGGCTAGATGTCCCAACGTTTGGCAAAGAATTGAGAAACGTGGACTTGAAATAGAGAAGAGTGAGTTGGTTTGTTAGTTTCTTTTTCATTTTGTTAACTTCTTCTTGTAATGGAAATGATTAACCATAGCAAAATTTGTCATTATTCAGAAATATTCGCTTTCAGTTATTTAGTTTTTAAAAGAGAAGTATTATTACAAACATACTGTGGAGTTGATAATTTTTCAAGTTAATTAGTATTTTCAGTCCAATGAAAGTTCAGTTATCTTCTGAAGTAATACAAGCTGCAGTGAAACTTTGCAAGAAGTCTGCTCCTGATAAAATATTGAGAACACATGTGGTTCTACAGTTTTGCATCCTTTACAGAGTCACTTTATGGACATGCTGGTGTCTTTTTGTCCTGATAATGTCGTATATTATTTTTGTTAACTAGAATTTCTAGTAAGTTTCCCCCCATCCCCATCACATATCACCTAGCCTTCCTTTATTTAGGGGCTAATTACTAGGGTGGACAAAATTGTCAGTAAATTCACCTGCAACAGAACCTCTATTGAGTGGAAAACCTTTAGCGGCCTCTTGTCCCTTTCTTGAGAGTGGCCACTTGAAAACAGTTTCCCTGTCCCAGGGTTCAACATAAAAGTTAAAGTAAAAAAAAAAAGTAGGCAGCAATAGGCCAAATCATAAGAGGGCTGTCCAATAAATGACTAGATTAAACTGAAAACATCAATGGATTCCACTGGACTCCTCGTTTCTTATTCGTGGGTGACTTAAAAGTTGTCTGTAGCATTCTTGTCTCAGATCATGACTTAAAGTATGAGGTATATTAGGTGTGTAGGGTGCTTGTCTAGGGTGATGGCCTAAAGAATGAGGAATTTTACAAGTACGCTTCCGGTAAGTTAGGTGGACTGACTGACTGTCGCTGTTGACAAAATACATGAGGATGGTACCCTACTTTACCCACATTTTCTTGGTTTTATGTCATTTGTTTGGCGATTTTTGCCAGTCACCAGCTTCTGGAAAATCCTAGCTTTACCAGTTACTTTACTGGTATTTACACTTTACTTGGTAAGAGGGATTTCACCTTTTTATTTTTTGATACAAATTTTAGATACATCTGGCAATATGTTCTTGGACAAGGAAATTAATGCTTAAAGGGAAATCCTCTGGATTAGGCTATATTTCCAGCGGCGTGACTACCTGTACGCACGGTATGCACGTGCGTACCTGAAAAAGTCCAGGGTAAAAAATAAATGAGATAAAATAAAATAAGAAAGAGAATAATTTGAATACAGAAGCACGGCGTGTGCCTTCAAGCACAATTTTCGTCTATTCTTGCAAGTTACTCGCATAGAATTTAAGAGCTTTTCATGAACATTATTACAAATTTAGCGTTCAACCCGCTAGCGCTTATAAGTAGACTTCACCGCCGTCATTTTAAACGGATACGATGAACCAAATAATTAATTAGTTAATTAATATTTCGACTGGGAAATTTTCTTGTCTTCAATGCGAAACGCGAAAAAAAGAGACTCAGCATTGCGGAGTACAAGTATTCCGGTTTAAGGAACATTACAGAATATTGTAGTTTACTCGATAACAAACGCTTCAATACAGCGAACATTACAGGGACACATGGGATTACAATGATGTGCCACGGCTTTGTGCGCTCTCTGATTTTGGTACTTTTATGCCTTGAAACCGTCTCTTTTGGAATCATCTCAAGTACAGATGGATATGTTTTCATATCTGGACAAAGTCAGACCGCTGGTTCAATGCATCTTCACCAACCATGGAAACAATGGGGATTACAATCAACACTGCTTCTGGTCCTTTTGTCTTCTTCGCGGTAAATTGTTTGAATCTGCATATCAAATTAGCTTATTTAAGACCATCAACAATAGCATTCCTGGCATTCAAGGTAAAACGATACTACAAATGTCGTATTACCTACTACAACAATGCAGTGGCTTCATTTAACTTTTTGGAATTGCACACTCAACTCAGTGGTGATATACACCCACAGCCTGGTCCTGATTCACAATTATCAATACCAGTGCGAATTACTCAACGCTCTCATCGACAGAAAAACAGCCATTTATCATGCAACCATTCAACATCTACTCGCGTTATTTCGAAAACAATGCCCACTCGTCAGTCAAGCCTGATGACAATAAATACAACATCATCTTCAATACGGAACATGGAAAACCTATCTCTCGTCAGCCGCGTGCCATACACATCGAAGTCATCAACAGATGCTCATACGCCTAATAATTGTCCAACAACCTGATTACCCATCCGGCGATTGCCTTTAAAAGCCAGCAATGCCCGCCATATGTCTATGTGTCTTTTAAATGCGCGCTCTATAAATAATAAGGCACTATTTATCAAAGACTATGTAGTTGATCATCAAATTGACCTATTGGGAATTACTGAAACTTGGACCAAATCAGATGGAGAATCCAATCGTGTTGTGAATGAGTCCCCGGGGATATTCATTCATCCACGTACCGAGGAAAAAACGATCTGGTGGTGGTATTGGCCTGTTATATAACACAAGCCTGAAAATCGAAAGGGTTGATTGTAACAGTTATGCCTCTTTTGAACACTTGGAGGTGAAACTGCACACTGCATCAACAGTTGTTAGAATTGCAGTTGTTTACCGCCCTCCTTCGTCAAAAGTTAACAAACTTACTTCCGCCCAGTTCTTTCATGATTTCAACGATCTGCTTGAACACTTCTCAGTTTCCTCTGGTAGGCTTTTGATCATGGGTGACTTCAATTTTCATGTAAATGAACCATCTCGTGATCGCCTGGCGGCTAAATTTCTTGATTTCCTGGACTCTTATAACTTAGCCCAGCATGTTACAGAGCCTACACACAAGCGTAAGGGCACGCTGGACTTGATAATTACAAGGGCAAACGAGGATACTGTTTTGAACTGTAAGGTTGAGGACCCTGACCTATCTGATCATTATGCGGTACACTGCAAGTTGACATTGGATAAGCCCACTGCTCGTAGAGTAGAAAAGACCTATAGAAAACTGCGAAGTGTAGATATGGAGGCTTTACGGAGAGATCAGACAACTTTACCTGTTTTCACCTCCCCGGCTGCAAATGTAACCGATTTATTAGCACAGTATCAAAATGATCTTGATGGTTTGCTTGAAATCCATGCGCCTCTAAAAAGACGTGTGGTTACCTTAAGACCTTCCACGCCATGGTATAATGATGAAATTGCGTCTGCAAAGCGTGATCGGCGTAAACTGGAGAGGCACTGGCGAAAAACTAAACTAACTGTACACCAACAACTATACAAAGACAAATGCAAACAAGTCAGGTCTTTAATTACATCGGCAAAGATGGAGTTTTACTCTGATTTGGTAAAAGAAAACAAAGGCAATCACAAGGTGTTGTTTTCCGCCATTGACCGTATGTTAAACCCGACACCGGAGAAGTGTTACCCTTCTTGCGAGTCTGCAAAAGAATTATGTAACAACTTCGCAGATTTTTTCTCAAGCAAGATTGCCACAATTCGATCGAATCTAGACTCTTTGGCACTGCCTGATATCCCTTTACGATTTTCCCGTTTTGATAATCCCTCTATTCAGTGTGAGTTTAACCAGTTCAAGCCGACTACTTCTGTCGAACTGAGCAAATTAATTACTAAAATGGCTAGGAAGTCCTGCCCTCTAGACCCGATTCCTTCTAACTTACTTAAGTTGTGCTTTTCTGATTTGGTACCAATCATAACAAAGATTGTTAATTGCTCTTTAGAAAGTGGTGAAGTTCCTCTGCCTATGAAAAGGGCTATTTTATCTCCTCTTCTTAAAAAACCGTCCCTTGACACCGAGCTCTATCCAAGCTTCAGACCGGTATCGAACCTGATGCTTGTGTCCAAGGCGACTGAAAAAGTAGCGGCTACGCAACTCTGGGAATATTTATGTTCAAATGGATTAAATGAGGAACTTCAGTCTGCTTATTAAGTTAACCATAGCTGTGAAACAGCTCTGATTCGAGTACAGGAT
>CALNXK010000242.1:0-30000 GCA_942486035.1 Porites lobata | reverse complement strand
CCGACCATATATGGAGAGCATTGTATAATGGTTCATAAACCATAATCGCTAAGCCAATCAAAACGCTAGAATTGCATTATTCAGTTTTTAATAATGTAGGTTATATTTTACGGTTTTATAGTAGTTATCATATATTTATAGGTAATTTTTAGTTTCATTGTAAATCTATCTATCTATCTATCTATCTATCTATCTATCTATCTATCTATCTATCTATCTTTTAGGATGTCCTCCTTCTTTAGCGAAACTTCGAAAGGCCACGGAGTATTCATCACTATTTTTCCTAAATAAATAAGCTTCAACTAGCTCGCATCCACACGTTCCAGCGTCTGATCTGTTTAGATCTGTTACCAAATAACCGGTATTTTGAAGCGCTTTGCGAAAATAGTTCCATGAACAAGGGCCTTAATGCATCATGCAGCCTTTTCGAAATTCCGTATGTCCTAATTTGCCGAAAGACAACTTAATCGCCTCATAAAAATCTTAGTTTCTTGCTTCTTGTTGCTCTAATTTGTTCGGGCCTGCGCAGTTAGGACGACAACTAGAATCCTGTTGTCGGCAAACGGATTATCCCAGAGGTCCCGATCCCTGTGGCTGACCAAAAGGATCGCGGCTTCTGGGAACGAGATTGGGATCCGCCCCCCTATCCCCGGGCAGAATACCTCTTTCATGATATTCTTTAACCCTCTGCGTGTATTTTATCCAGCAGGAACAGTTGACGCTACGAAAGAAAAAAATGGATTCCATGGAGAGCCAACTGGCAGAAATGTTAAGAGAGTTTAAATCTAGAAGCAAGACCAAAGTTATTCTGGAATCAGGTTTAATCATTCTTATTTCGTTGTTCCTGTTTGTTGGAAACTCCTTAACACTCCTGGTTCTGTTGTTAAACCGACGAATGCGAACAATTCCAAACATGTTCGTGGCATCACTCGCCGTCTCCGACTTATTACTAGGAGTTTTCAGTACAGTTCCTTTAACCATCCCTACATTAGTGACTTCCCATTGGCCGTTTAATGACACGACCTGCCAATTTCAAGGTTACTTAGCCTTTGCTTTGGGTTGCGCTTCGATTCACACATTGGTCTTGATGGCTGTGAACAGATATTATAGAATTGTCAAACCGACAAAGTACCGCCACTACTTCACCAAGAAGAAAACCCTTATCATGATACTTGTGACATGGTTCTATTCTATTTGCGCTCCACTAATTTACGTGCTAATTGGGAACAAAATGGTCTTTCATCCTTCAAAGGTCTTCTGTTTTATTCCAATCAAAAACAGTGCATTTATGGCCTATGTTATTCCGCTTTACATAGGGATTCCAATCTGTGTTATAATCTACTGCTACTTTAGAATCTTTACAACAGTTCGCCACCACAATAGCAATTTTCATCACCCTGGCAATCCAATAAGCATGGTAAACGTCGAAGAAGTTAAGGTGGCTCGCACCATACTTGTTATAGTGCTGTCTTTTAATCTGTGCTGGATTCCAATCTTCACAATTGACATTTTGGACACGATTTTTCAAAGATGGATCTTCCCTCCCGAGGCTTATATCGCATATACGTTTTTGGCGACCATAAGTAGCGCTTTGAATCCCTTCATTTACGGCGTGTTCAACAAGAGTTTTCGCAAGAATTATCTGAATGTACTACGTTGCAGATGCTGCCGTTCTCAAGCTGTCGTAGAACCATTGGCTCTGCCAGTAAGAGCGAGTGTTGTCGCCATGGGGCCATTGCCTTAATTACAAGATACAGAGGGAAAAGAATAAGCAATTTAGGTTGTGTCATATTTAACTTTTTTTAAACCGGTAGTGTGGCAGCTGGTCTGACCTATTTTCTTATCTCAACATTGCATGAGTCTCGAATAATCTCCAGGTTGCATAAAAATGTTATTTAAAACTGAATCATTGGATAATGCAATTCTAGAGCTCTGATTGGCTTAAACTTATTAGTAGGAGTCAATATAGGTCCTTTATCCATTACAGCAATAGTGACTTAGTAGTAGTATAGGGCGCACCGAATTATCCCCTTTTTTGCGCAGGAAGCTCATTAGCGTGCGCAGGAATAAATTAACTAGGTGACGTCATAGGCTATTGTCCTGATCTCATGAATAAAATGCTGTGGTATCTCATAAAGATAAGGTCATGTGCTATTTTTAGATGGATGATGTCATGGTTGGTATAACCGGTTTGACAGGTTTTAGTTATTTTCGGAAGATTATTTCTAGTTACTTTAATGTCGATAAACGTCTTCGTTTTCGATTGGTTAGTTAGAAAATAAGAAACGTTTTTATTGGTTAATTCATACTGTCTGAGGAGTAAAGTCGACCTTGTCTGTGACTTTAAATCACTGAGACGTAACGTAATTATACACTTCCTATTTCCTGCTGCTGTGATTGTCCTTGTTCCGGTTCACTGATTTTTGGCGGGCAAATCGTGTATATTAAAGAGGGCAAAGGCAAACTAGCTCTTTTTTACACTGCAAGTAATGTTTTACTTACCCCTCCTCCTTCTTCTCCTCACTCACACTCCTGGTTATGTTGTTAAACCGACGGATGCGAACAATAGCAAACATGTTCGTAGCATCACTCGATGTTTCAGACCTATTAATAGGCGTTAATATAAGTCCTTTATCCATGACAGCGTTAGTGACTTCCCATTGGCCGTTTAACGACAGAACCTGCCAATTTGAAGGTTACATAGCTATTATTTTGGTTGCGGCATCGATTCACACATTGGTCTTGATGGCAGTGAACAGATATTATAGAATTGTAAAACCCACAAAGTACCCACGGTACTTCACTGAGAAAAAAACCCTAATCATGATTCTTGTGTCATGGATCTATTCTATTTGTGCTCCATTAATTTACGTCCTACTTGGGAACAAAATGGTCTTTCATCCTTCTAAGTTCTGTTATTTTCCTATCGAAAACAGTGCATTTATGGCCTATGGTATGCCGCTTTACATAGGGATCCCAACTTGTGTTATTATCTACTGCTACTTTAGAATCTTCACAACAGTTCGCCACCACAATAGTAATTTTCATCACTCTGGTAATCCAATAAGTACGGCAAACGTCGAAAAATTTAAGGTGGCTCGCACCATACTTGTTATAGTGGTGTTTTTTAATCTGTGCTGGATTCCAATCTTAACAATTGACTTTTTCGACTCGATATTTCAAAGATGGATCTTTCCTCCCGAGGCTTATATCGCATATACGTTTTTGGGGGCTATAAGCAGCGCTTTGAATCCCTTCATTTACAGCGTGCTCAACAAGAGTTTTTGCAAATGCTGCCGTTCTCAAGCTATCGTAGAACCATTGGCTCCGCGAGTAAGAGCGAGTGTTGTCGCCATTGGACCATTGCCTTAATTAAAAGATACTGCTGGAAACGAATTAGCAATTTAAGTGGTGTCACATTAAACTTTTTTTACCTGTAGTGTGGTAGCTGGCGTGACCTATTTTCTTATCTCAACATTGAGTCTCAAATAATTACCAGGTCGGCCCATGAAGCAATTTATTTGTTTCATAAATTAAAATGTTATTAAAAACTGAATCATTGGATAATGCTATTCTAGAGCTATGATTGGCTTAGCCATCATAGTATATGGGCCATTACACCATACTCTCCAAACATGGTAACTGTATGCGTCTGCTCAAAATTAAAAACGAGCTGAAAATCGGTTGTTTTTACAAATGAAGTCGGGAAGAGTTCTTGATATTTTGTGGACGTTTTTAATAAAACAATTATTCCACTCGCTCTTGTTGGATATGAGATGATTATAGCCCATTCGGGGCAACGCATAGGCTATCTACCATCTCATATCCAACGCGCACTCCTGGAATAATTGTTCAATATACAATCAGAGTTGGGTAGGGGCGATTAGTAATGTAGATTACCATTATGCTCGAAATTAATTTTGCCAGTATACATGAGCATTACTTTGGTTGCTGCCTCGATTCACACATTGGCCGTTTTCACGCACACTTAAGACTGATTATCCGTTCAAAACCCGTCAAAATTGACGGACAAACTGACAAGTAAAGACAGACCGATTATTCGTCCAAAATTAAAACCGTTACGGTTTCACATTAAGACAGATTATCCGTCTGACGCGAATTATTCAACGGATAACCCGTCTGAAACGGATGATCCCTTCTCTAGAGTGAGAACCGCCATTGGCCTTGATAGATGCCTTTTGTATTGATTACCATAGTAACGATTATGTACTATTACCAACTTCAGTGTAACTACTACATGTACTACTAACTGATATTTTAAAAAGTAATACAATACGAAATGTAAAAGTACTGATACTAAGTGAAAGTAGATTATGATTTGTACTAACATAAAGATTCTTGTTCAGTTAATAAAGGACATTAGGTAGAAAGCAATGGAACCGTGAGTATCTCCGTCCTTGTTTCAAGACTTCACCACGATGATGGTGAACAGGTGTTATAAATTCGTCAAACCAGCCAATTACCGCCGCTATATAATCACCGAGAAGGAACCCCTGGAGATGATTTGTGTGTCGTGGCTTTATTTTGTATGCGCTTTATTTTATCATCCAATCGAAAACAGTGCATTTATGGCCTATGGTCAACAACTTTATCTACAGGGTTTCCAAACAGCATCATCTTTTATTGTTAACTTAGAATCTTCAAAACCCATTACAGTCATAACAGTTATCACACCCCTGGTAATCCAAGAAGTGCATAAAACGTAAAAGTTAAGGTGGCGCGAACCTAATTCGTCACAGTGGTATTTTTAATCTGTGTTGGACACATTTTTCTAAGATGGATATTCCCTATTCCTTTATACGACTTGATAAACAAGAGCTTTCGTGAGAATTATTTGAAGGTCCTACGCTGCAGGTAGTGGGCACTACTTGTAATTAATCAATTAAATAAATAATAAAAAAGCACACCTTTGGGGGCAAACAATTGTATCCCGAGTGCGAGTGTTATAATTATTTGAACCTACAGACAACCGACATAAGTATTGAAAGGCATTAGGCTTAACAGTATTGTTGGCGGAGGAGCTATGACGGGGACTAGGTGATTCCTTCAACAACATAACCAAGTCTTTGTGTTCGGCCCGAACTAGGTTTTCACAGTGACTATCTGGATCTTACTCTCCAATAACCGTTGCTGCACCTTTCGTTTTAATAGTTGTCAATAAACCCATCTGTTTAACCCAAATTGATGCTTACTTATGTCTGATTTTGGTTCATGAATTGGTAATTTTCTCTTTCATATTTTTCTTTCACTTTTATTTGCCAGATTTTCAGGTATCCTTTCTTCCACCTTTCCATTCGTTTATGGGATGAATCTTGCAACTTTGTCTCCAAGACCGGCTACAATAATTGCTCTCGTCAAATTCGTGAAGTCAAATTCACTTTCTATTTTCAATTGTTGTTTTTGGGTTATGGTAGAACTTCTGAAAAACCCAGTCTCTGAAAACTTCAGCTTGTTTAAGTTTGTAATTGAAAATTAATTGGTATGATCCAGGTTCACTTACACAAATTGTATATGTTGCTGTATGATTTTAAGGGATCATTCATCGTTTCTGGGCAACGTATCGTAAAGTACTCGATAAAAATCGTCTCGATTTAATGGCCTCTCGATCACGTTTCTGGCAGTCGAATCGAAGACGTGAAATCGAGACTCGTTGCCACCTGTCTCGATAACTCGTTTCAGAAACGAGACACGTTAAAACGGGGCCTAAAACGTTCTCGAAAACGTGGAGCAAAAAACGAGAATCGATTTTTCTCGAAAACGTAGGACCCAAAACGAGACTCGATTTTTCTCTAAAACGTAGGGCCCAAAACGAGACTCGATTTTTCCTTTTCGTAGGGACTCGTTCAAAAACTAGAAAAGGTATTTGCCTGGAGAAGGTTAAGTCCAAAAAAGTCGGACAAATATCCTATCAAAAAAATATCCATGCGCTGCCTTCAAAATATCAGAGAAGGGAAATAATGTGATGCGGTTTTTCACTTGTAAGGGCAATGGCAACGAACGGATTGAGCGTAGATGGGGTCGTCTGGGGTAAATAGTTTATTTATAAATGGGTAAGCCGAAAATCAAATGGTTCGCGCCATTCCGCTTGGGAATCGTCAGATTATAAACCATTGTGAGGTGATTCAAATTTTCAGAGAACTCTTTTACATTTCAGCAGGTCGTTTTTTTTTTTATGTGAAAGTTAATAGTCATAATTATATTTGCAAGATTTTTGAAAGTTTTTTGATTTTTGTAAAAGATAGGCACACCTAGGTAGAAAAGGTTAAAGATGGAAAATAAGATGGAAAAGACACCAGCAAATAATTACGACAACAACATTTTCGATACGAAAGAGAAAAATTCTATTTGCATTTCAACTGAGGATAACATTAAAGGCTCTCACAGAAATCAACTTAGCCAGCGGCCACACAAAAGAGGATAAAAATAAGGAACAATTGATAATACTAACAAAAAAATCATTTGTTGAAGCTTTTATCTTAACTATTGTATAGCGGCTCAATCATTATGGGATGGTGTGGCTTCGACTAATGGTAACCACTCAATAAATAAAGTTGATAATTTAAAAAAAAAAAATTACACTGCTCTATTAAGGTAACAACTGCTATTTTCAAGAAACACATTATTTGTACATGGCTCTAATCAATTCTTATTATTAATGATATTAATAGCGCTCATCAAATCTGTTTTTAATTTTCTATGCAATGTTCTTTTGGAAATATATTTTCGTATTTGGGCCTTAACGAAGTACTTGACTAATGAAACAGAAGAATATAATGATTTAATATTATTATTCTAATTTTTAACCAATAACGAGGGTAGCCTGAGTATCAGGTCATCCTTATGGGCTACCGGAGAGGAGATTTTAGCTCTCTCCTTGTTCGCTCCTCTCTTCCCCTTTCTTACTCAAAAACGCCTGATACTCAAGCTATAACGAGAGAGGCCAAAAACGTCACGTGCAACCAAGGGCTAATTCCGTTGCCTTTTAAAAAAAGGCCTATGTTCACCCAAGCGGCCTTGCTCGCCCTATACTGCAGAAAAATAATTTCGCGACGTTGAAAGTTTCTCCCTTCAGTTTGTGTAGAGTGACGCTTCGGCCATGCGTGAAAAAAACGAACACTCTGCCCAATCAAAACATCTGCTGAATTTGACAAAGGAAGGGTTTCAAAACCAAAACACTAGCTCACAAAGTCACGTTGGTGAACATGGGCTTTTAAGAGCTAAATAGTTTACTCCTTTATATACATGTATGAGCGAAGATAAGCAAAATCAACTCTGTTCTGAGCAATCCAAACCGTTTCACCATGGACACGCTCATATGAGCTTTTGGTTTTATTTTTAATCTTAGAGGCTGCCATGAACAAAGGCCCTGGCGTTGCATTGTGACGTTATAAAACGAAATTCATTAGGAAATTGAGCAATTTTTAATTTTCATTCGACAAAAACCTTGTAACAGAATAATTTAAAGAATACGACCTTCTTTTGAGACTTTTTGAGGGATATAGACATGATGAGTTATCTGTGATGACACCAAAAACGATTTACGATGGGAATCCGAGGAAAAAAATAACAAATTTCACTAGAACCGGCGACTGTGAAACACAGGTGAAATTCTGAAAATTTCATGTGCAAGATGCCAATTTGTGAAATTTGTCATTTTTATTCGAACTCACATGAATAATTCTCTTTGGTGTTATTGCAAAAAACCAATTACATCTATAGCCCTTGAAAAATGAATACGATATTCTGGTAAAAGGGTTTTTTTTTTTACACTGGAATTTTAAATTTACTTAATTTCTTAATGGCTTCCATCATAATACGATGTAAAGAATAAGGAACTTGACAATTAGCTTTCCTTCACCATCAACCCAGCGATTGATGTTTGCCACATCGTGCCCCCACATCTCTCCTTCCTTCAGTGTAGTCGTCGGGAGAATATGTGTTATTTCCTCCACCTCTCCGGGCGACAACACAATTCTATCGATTAAAAAAAAAAGACGCTAGTTTCATTCATTTACATCTTTAATGTGACTCACCATCATCACTTTCCAATCAGTAAAAATTTTGTTAATTTGTGGTGTGAAAATTCAGTAGTATCAGATAGGGCTAAACTGTTCAAAACTAGTGTTTCGATGTATTTTGTACTATAGGAACCCCATCTACTTTCAAAATCGGTTCAAGTTCGTGAAAAGTAAAAAAGCAAAACACGTATAACAGTGAGCAGTTCGTCTGAGACACGATGTATTGAGAATGTCCAATTTAATTGTTTTATCTTTCCTTGTTATGAACTTATAACTTGATAATTAAATAGTGGCAGGCCATTCACAGATCCCGCAGACGTGTCGCATGAATGTAATTGCTTTTCTACATGTAGCGTAAAAGAGATTAACTACAGTTTGGCTTTAACCAGTATATCTCTTAATGAACTGCCTCTTTTATAAGAAATGATCGGAGGTTCTTTGAACATTTCTTTAAGTTTAGGTTGTAATTCTATAAGATGCCATCTCTCCATTAGAATGTGTTTTAGGTTAGGCACAGATGGGTTGTATTGCGTTACAAAGGGCAATATTTCTTTGCGTACTCTTGTGTTTTCTTGGAGAGCTTTCTTTCTGTCAGAGAATTTGACTTCCGAGAGTGTTTTATCTATAAAGTTGTTTGGGTAGCCTCTCGCTCGAAGGCGTAGTTTGAATATTCTTATGTTTTCTACGAAAGTCTCAGGCCTTCACCTTTCACGAAGCCTTTTTTGACTCCGGGTGGGTGACAGGATTTAAAATGCGTGTACTGGAATGTCTCAGTAGGCTTGAAATAGGTACGCGTGTCAAGGATAGATTCCTTTTCAAATCGTGCTCCTTTGTAGATGCATGTATCAAGGAAGATGATTTCTTTATCAGAAATATCAGCAGTGAATTTTATTGTAGGATGGTAGTTATTTGCATGCTCAATGAAGTTGTTAATTTCCTCTCTATTAGTGTCCCATAGGGAAAACACGTCATCGATATATCTTTTCCATACCAACGGCTTTGTACTTTGCTGATCGATAATTGCTGTCTCAATCTTAGCCATGAAAATATTAGCAAAAGAGACCGCTGTTTTAGTGCCCATAGCTGTACCATGGGTCTGGAGAAAGTCTTTTCCATTGAATTGGAAAGAGTTCTCTTGTAATATAAGTCTCAGCATTTCTCTAAGATAGTGTGTTGGTATTCTCGGTTTTCACTGTCACGCAATCAAAAATAAAATTGCAAACCATTCGATACAGAAAGTCCCGAATCTTGGAAATAAAAGAAGATAAATAAGCAAAAGACCTTGCCAAGAATCAGGTCTGTGCGATATTTCATATGCGAGATATTAGGAAAAACGTTTTACCCAAATTTATAAAGCTTTGTATGGAGGCGCCATGTTTGTGTCCCTTTGAGGGGCACAAATATGGCCGCCGGAAACCAACAGAAACATCTGTTTTTGAGTTTTCCTACTAATGCGTTAATTCATCGCTTAAAAAACTCATAAACTATTAAAGTGATATTTATTCTGACAGAAGGAATGTTTAGATAGCAAAATCTCCCCAAACTGGTAATGTTTTTAACCCACAGAAGAGCAGTCCCGGCCGCCAGCTAAATGCCGCGTCACGCAAAAGCCTAGAAATTCAAACGTCCTCCATCGCAAAACGAAGAACCCTTTCGAACCAAACCTCTGTTTAAATAAAGGTGTTTAGGTGCTGTAATACCTCATGAAACTCAGAATCTCAGAAGAATCGATAGTTTCCTAGTTTGAATTTTGATGACGTCATGTGAAAATCGAGAATAGGGGGCGTTGTCGTGTAGAATGTGTCATATGCATGGCATATGGTCGTGATACCCTCTTCTTGCGGTATATTTGTATATAGACTCGTAACGTCCATTGAGACAAGGACTGCATTTTGTGGAACTCTCGTTCCTTCAATGAAGTTAATAAATTGAGTTGTATCTTTAATGTATGACTGCTGTTCTTTCATTATTGGTTGAAGGAGACTGTCAACAAAAGCTGAAATTCTCTCAGTAGGGGAATCGCATCCAGAGATTATTGGTCGACTTGACAAGCTGACCTTGTGTGTTTTTGTAAGAGTGTAGAAAACTGGAATGCGTGGAGGGTTCGGTGTGTGAGACAACCAGTTTAATTTCATTTCATCAATGTGTTTCTTTTGGTAGAGTTCTGTAATAATGTTTCGTACTTTCCTAGCGGTTTCTTCTACCATTGGTTTTTCGAGGGGTCTGTAGTGTTCTTTGACCTCGATTAGTGTCATGCCCTCTTTAATCTTAAAAATGGAATTAAATTTGCTTAAAATGTTCTGACCCTCTAAGATTAAAAAAAACCCAAAAGCTCACATGAGCGTGTCCATGGTGAAACGGTTTGGATTGCTCAGAACAGAGTTGATTTTGCTTATCTTCGTTCATACATGTATATAAAGGAGTAAACTATTTAGCTCTTAAAAGCCCATGTTCACCAACGTGACTTTGTGAGCTGGTGTTTTTGTTTTGAAACCCTTCCTTTGTCAAATTTAGAAGGTGTTTTGGCTGGGCAGAGTGTTCGTTTTTTTTCTCGCGTGGCCGAAGCGTCATTCTACACACACTGAAGGGAGAAATTTTCAACTTCGCGAAATTATTTTTCTGTATTATAGGGCGAGCAAAACCGCATGGGTGAACCTGCGCCTTTTTTAAAAAGGCAACCGAATTAGCCTTTGGTTGCACGTGACGTTTTTGGGCTCTCTCGTTATAGCTTGAGTATCAGGCGTTTCTGGATGAGAAGGGGGAAGATAGGAGCGAAAAAGAGAGAGAGCTAAAATCTCCTCTCCAGTAGCCCATAAGGATGGCCTGATACTCAGGCTACCCTCGTTATAGGTTTAAAAGTAGAATAGTAATATTAAATCATTTTATTTTTCCGTTTCATTAGTCAAGTGCTTCGCTAAGGCCCGAATACAAAAATATATTTCCAAAAGAACATTGCATAGAAAATCAAAACCAGATTTGATGAGCGCTATTAATATCATTAAGAATGATAACTGATTAGAGTCGTGTGTTAATAGAGCAGTGAACTTTTTTTTAAAATTATCAACTTTATTTATTGAGTGGTTTTTTTGTTAGTATTATCAATTGTTCCTTATTTTTATCCTCTTTTGTATGGCCGCTGGCTAAGTTGATTTGTGTGAGAACCTTTAATGTTATCCTCAGTTGAAATGCAAATAGAATTTTTCTCTTTCTTATCAAAAATGTTGTTGTCGTAATTATTTGCTGGTGTCTTTTCAATCTTATTTTCCATCTTTAACCTTTTCTACCTAGGGGTGCCTACCTTTTACAAAAACCAAAAAACTTTTCAAAAATCTTGAAAATATAAATATGACTATTAACTTTCACATAAAAAAGAATGATCTGCTGAAATGTAAAAGAGTTCTCTGCAAATTTGAATCACCTCACAATGGTTTATAATCTGAGGATTCCCAAGCGGAATGGCGCGAACCAATTGATTTTCGGCTTACCCATGTATAAATAAAGTATTTACCCCAGAAATTATCTACGCTCAATCTGTTCGTTGCCATTGCCCTTACAAGTGAAAAACCGCATTACATTATTTCCCTTCTCTGATATTTTGAAGCCAGCGCATGGCTATTTTTTTTAGGGGATATCTTTCTGACTTTTTTGGACTTAACCTTCCCCAGGCAAATACCTTTTCTAGTTTTTGAACGAGTCCCTACGAAAACGAAAAATCGAGTCTCGTTTTGGGCCCTACGTTTTAGAGAAAAATCGAGTCTCGTTTTGGGCCCTACGTTTTAGAGAAAAATCGAGTCTCGTTTTCGGCCCTACGTTTTAGAGAAAAATCGAGTCTCGTTTTGGGCGCCACGTTTTAGTTTAACGTGTCTCGTTTTTGAAACGAGTCATCGAGACAGGTGGAAACGAGACTCGATTTCACGTTTTCGGTTGGACTGGCGAATACGTAATCGAGAGGCCTTAAAATCGAGACGATTTTTATCGAGTAATTTACGACACGTTGCCCAGAAACGGTGAATGATCCGACATCTTATCTACACTCAATCCTTTCGTTGCCATTGCCCTTACAAGTAAAAAAGGTATCACATTATTTCCCTTTTCTGATATTTTGAAGCCAGTGCATGGTTGTTTTTTTCGGAGGATATTTTTGGGACATAGATTAATTTTTTTGGAATTTACCCTCTCCCGGAAAATACCTTTCATATGGTGTAATCCCTCAGAGTTAGTTTTTGAACAAGTCTCTACGAACACGAAAAATCGAGTCTCGTTTTGGGCCCTACGTTTTCGAGAAAAATCGAGTCTCGTTTTTTGCCCTACGTGTCTCGTTTCTGAAACGAGTTATCGAGACAGGCTGCAACGAGTCTCGATTTCACGTTTTCGATTGGACTGCCGGAAACGTAATCGAGGGGCCATTAAATCGAGACGATTTTTATCGAGTAATTTACGATACGTTGCCCAGAAACGGTGAATGATCCATTTTAAGGAGGTGGCGATTCACCACCTCTATTTTTTTGGTATTCCTTTTTTATATTTCTCACTCACATGATCGATGATAGCAGATTTATATTTTCTTAAGATCAATATAAGAAGTCATTTCGATTTCTAAATCATTGCAGAAAAATTTCTGTTCCATAGCTCAGTATAATTTTGAAGGCTTGGCGCCTTCTAGCAGGACCTCTTAGGAAACAGAAATTTACTTCAATTGGTTCAAAAGGTCATGGTTCGTGATTTGCGATTGGTGGATTTCGATTCGTTTTGTGAGTGTTCGTGGCTGTTGAACTAGCCTGCGAGCAAGCTCTCCGGGGCGCTCTGGCGGCGGGGCGGGAAAAGAAAGGAGAGCTTGCAACTACGTCTCTGCAATTTGAATATCCACATCGAAAAAGTCGATGCGAAATGCTGATTGGCGGAGATGACATTAGTAATGACGTCACCCATGCAGTATTTTTCGATGTTTGTTTACGTTTGCGGTTGTTTCCCCTTCACGCTGATTGGCAGAAATATGACAGCTCAGTCGACGGAGAGCCACAGGGAAATTGGAGGTGGAATTCAAAAGCCTACATATAAATATCCGGATATTTTTTAAGATATTGCGAAGATATATATGCTATTCACCAGCTGGGAGGTCCGTATTGGGAGAAACTGTGCCCGAGGTCTCGGGCGGTACTTAGCTGGTACTTCCTGCTGAGATTTGAAAGTTTCAGGAAAATTTTACCTCAGCCTCCAACCTATTTGTGTTGAGGAAGGGCGCGTTCGTGTTGATGTTCAAAGCGCGCGATCGATTGCAAACCAAGACAAAACATTACAACATGATTTTTGAACTTGTAATTTATATTATCACAATTAAGCTCTCTTTTAGAGTAAAGAAAGGTTTTCGTGTCTTGGTAGATAATTCATAATCTGAGTGTCAAACAAGGATAAAAGAATTCACGAGCTTAAAAGCCAGAGGAAAGAAAATACAGCAAAGATTTTCTTCGGCTGAATATTTACTTTAGGATTAAAATTCAATCGAGCGGGATGAAAAAAGGCTTTGGCGGAAGTAAGCTTTCCCGCTCTGTGCCTTTTCGATCAGAAGGATTTGTGCTTTGATGTTCTGTTATGTGATGTAAACTTTTCACGTTTTAGCTCTCAAGTTTTTTTTGCCTTCTTACTGAAACATGGCAACTAGATTCCCAAGGTGAAATTGTTCCTATAGAGCTTTCAAATCCAGACGAAACACAGATATGGAGGGTGAAGACGAAGGGGTACGTTCCCGCCAACATTTAATTTTGCAGCTTCTGCTCGTTATTGCCGCCTTTATTTGACAAACAAGGATTGGATGCTATGGTAACGGTTTGATTGACATCGAAGAAGAACCCAAAATCCTGCCAAAAGTTTTTGACAACAAAGGTCGCGTGTTATCCGAAACAGCTGTAATTGGTAATTTACTGTCTATCAGTTTACAGATTCTTTGAATCTTTTCGAAATCTTCCCTAAAAAACTGAAAAATCATCTATCATGCTGATTTTTTCTTATTTTATGTTTATTCGCATGAAAATCATAATAATCAGATTGAAACCGATGTGCCCTAATTTGGCCGCATTCATTACAAATAGTATATCCTTTTTTTTAAACCAAAAATATCATTCATGTTATTGCAACATTTTTTGTTTTAACCTTTGTTTTACTTCTTTAATTCAAAATCATTCCACAAAATGATGATCAATTTCTCTACAAATCGTAACTATATATTATTATTATTAAGATCGAAGATATTTTTCAAATGCGTTTACTCTAAAGTAACAGACTGATTGAGATTTGTTTTAAAAAGAGGTCGAATTGGAAATAAACTTAAAACTTAAATTGGCAATCTATGCCTTACAATGGTTTTTTGGCAATTAAATATGTGGCTTGATCGCTTCGCTTCCCTCGCCACAAAATTATACAATTAAATTGGAAATTAAAAATGGCAATTAAAAAATAGCTAGGCCTCGCCCTCGTATGCTAGCTTCGCTCACGCCGTTCTACTCCACAGTCAGTCGTCACTTCGTTCCTTCTTCATGCAAGTAAGAACAATTAAACTTAATGAAAAATATTTACAACTCTCTTATTAAAAATTAAATTAGCAATGAAAACCGCAAGCAAGGACTCGTACTTGTCATATTTCGTACTTTGTACTCAACGACAAGTACCTGCCCTTGTTTACCTGTTTCCATTTCCAAATTGAAAATCAAATTGACAAATCGATTGTCAATTAAATTTTCAATTTGATTGACAGGGTAGGAAAGGAATGGGAGATAAAAGCGCATAAATCGAGTGCATCTCGAATTATGGGCTGGTACCCCCTATTATTTTCTATACTTCTTGTTTAGACCCCTAATCACTCGATTTTTAGTACCTTTGGGACTGTTGGGGGAGGGAGTATAGTAAGTCATGGAAAATTAAGGGGCTGCCTTTGTTCACTCCAATTTTTTTTTTACTTCTGAAAAATGACTAGTAAAAGTTCAGTTTTCGTGTCAGACATTTCAACAAGATACATTAGGGGGCGATGATAGTAATTTATACTGTCCATAAATGCTAAAATTTTGTCGCCTAATTGGTTCTCAGCGTTTAACTTGAGGCTTGTTTATAGAGAATTATTCTTTTCACCATGCACGGAAATGAATTAAGCAGAAACTATAATAAAGGCAATTTGGCATTGCTGTTCACTGTTTTATTTCATGCATGAAAACCGATGTCCCCATAACGCTGCTTGGATAGTTCACTGTTTACGAATAATTCGTTGCAGTTGCCACAACGCTTCAGTGAAAGTAACAAAGTCATTTTTTGAAGTACTTAAGCGCGAAGGTAAATGCATAGGTTAATTTTCAAGAGCGGAGGATGTGCAATATATATATATATGCCTTATTGACCAAGCTTGAGGTCAAGATGGTTGGATATTGGCCAAGTTCATCTTTGTGCTTGTTTGACCGAGACCAAGTCGAAGTCGTTAATAAAAACGCAAAAAAGAACGAGGCCACTATCAAGCCATTTTGACCGAAAAAGCTTGGTCAATGAAGGATTTATGATATCTACAAAAAGATAAATTTTTCTCAAAAACGGGCAAGATGGGCCCATCTTAAGTTGCCATTTAGAACACAGGTGCCCACTCGAGAATTCAGGCATATAATAAAAGGAAATATAGTTGGCCTTGGTGTTGCAAGCGGTAGTTTTAACTGTTTGTCGCTGGAAAGTTTGCTTATTACGCAAAGCTGTAATTTTCTATTTTTTTTTTTTTTTCATGCACTTGCAGATTCCAATAACTCGGACTTGCATTTCGTTAATCGTTTGATAGCCTCCAGAGAAACTAGGCGAAGAAGAAGTTTTTGGTTGTTGTAATCTCGATTTTTCGTTCCATGAAAGTCTCAATACTGCGCAGAGATTAGACGTCTGTTGTAGGTAATCAGTTCTGGATCCGCCTCCTGGGCAGAATACCTATTTTAAAGACCTTGATAACTCTCAGCGTATCTTTTATCCAGCAGGAACTGTTTGACAGGCAAAAAATGGATTCCACAGAGAACCAACTGGCAGAAATGTTAAGAGATTTAAAATCAAGAAGTAAAGCCAAAGTTATGCTAGAATCAGGTTTATACATGCTTATTTTGTTGTTCCTGTTTGTTGGAAACTCCTTAACACTCCTGGTTATGTTGATATACAGACGGATGCGAAAAATTCCAAACATGTTTGTGGCATCAATCGCCGTTTCAGACTTATTTTTAGGAGTTGTCAGTGCAGTTCCTTTAAGTATCCCTACATTAGTGACTTCTCATTGGCCGTTTAATGATACCACCTGCCAATTTCAAGGTTACATAGCATGTACGTTGGGTAACGCCTCGATCCAAACGTTGGTCTTATTGGCAGTGAACAGATATTATAGAATCGTCAAACCAACCAAGTACCGACGCTACTTCACTAAGAACAAAACCCTAATCATGATTCTTGTGTCATGGTTCTATTCTATTTGTGCTCCATTAATTTACGTGCTAAGTGGAAGCAAAATGGTCTTTCATCCTTCCAAGTTCTTCTGTTATTTTCCAATCGAAAACAGTGCATTTATGGCCTATGGTATTCCACTTTACGTAGGTATTCCAACCTGTGTTATAAGCTACTGCTACTTTAGAATCTTCACAACAGTTCGCCACCACAGTAGCAATTTTCATCGCCCTGGCAATCCAATAAGCACAGTAAACGTAGAAGAAGTTAAGGTGGCGAGTACCATCTTAGTATGTGTTGGCTGCCAGTTTGTACAATTGACCTTGTGGACGCAGTTTTCCAAAAATGGTTGTTTCCTCGTGAGGTTTACGTGGCATACACATTTCTGGGTACTATAAGCAGCGCTTTGAATCCTTTAATTTACGGCTTGCTCAACAAGAGTTTTCGTAAGCATTACTGGAAGGTGCTGCGGTACAGATGTTGCCGATCTCAAACTGTCGTAGAACCGTTGGCTTGGCGCGGAAGGGTGAACGTTGTGTGTAGGGTACCATTGCCTGATGTACAGATAAATGCGAATTGAAAAAACTGCTTCAAGTCAGTCTCATCCATTTTGTTTACTGTTCCAACTTCGTTACGAAACTAACGTTACTAAGGAAACTACATGTAATTTAATTTAAAAAAGATCACAGCTAAATACTACCTGGGTGACAAACAAATATATGCCCGTTTGTGTTTGGAAGAGGAACTTTTGACCGGGACTAGTTGATCCCTTCAACAAAATAATCAAGTCTCTCTGTTCAGCTCGTACTAAGTTTGCATAGTACTATCTGGATCGCATTCTCCAGAAACCGCTGCCTCTCCTTTTTTTATTGCGGCCAAATTAACGCTGAGACGTAAGTCTTCTGCGATTTTCTAAAATCTTTCTTAAATCTCGCTTTAAATGAGCTTGAGTTGTCCATTCAATTTAAAACAAGGAGAGCAATATGAAATTACAAGCTACTGGCCTGTGCATAGAACTTTTATAATCAGAGTAAGGAGTAGATACTAAAAATATAGTGTGAAAATCATGTCAAGGTGATCCACAGAAGGTATCAAGCTTCCTCATCGAAAATGATTGGCTAAACTTTTTTCCATAAATTAAATATAAACTGAATCGACCTGGTGCAGTTTAAGTCCGTCCTAACAGACGTTTTGTTTAGTCCCTTGGGGAACAATCAGGTGTCACCAGGTCTCTGTCACAGAGGGGTGTGAAAGATCATGTCATGAAGGAAAATACCTTCGTTTTTAACTCGTGGATGTACGCGAAGCGTGTTCCGCAATGTTCCTCTCGTAAACAAGTAGTGTTGACAAGCATTAAAGTTCACTTCACTTTTTCCTTGGGCTTATCATTTCAACTTTGAACAATTTTGAAATATCACGAGTGATATTTATGCCAAATATCATGTAAAAATCATGCTGTATTTGTCTTTACTACTACCCGCAAAGGTTTTGTAAATTTCACTGCGGATCCTTTATCCCTTCATACACTTGTGACATCTCATTGGCCGTTTAACAATGCACCTTGCACCTATCCCGTAGTCATAGTGACCGTTGGGGCACCATGGACCTAGCAACCCTTTCCCTCCATTTGATTTTGTTTTCAGCTTCTCTTAGGGCGTTGCAAAACTTCAACCCTGTCCAGACCTGAACAACATTATCCTATTTAGCTAATTAACTATTCATAACGGCAACAATTATAAGGCGTTATATGAGAATTACCCTATTTCTCCATAATTGGGCGAAACATGCATTGAAAGATGACAGAACGCAAAGAAAAACAAAAAGACGCTAAAGGTAAGCTTCAAAGCGATATTCAATGCAAATTTTGCTAATTTAGTGAGCAAAGAATATTTCTCATACAACGTCTTCAATTTTCTTGCTGTAAGAATGATTAACTAACTTAGAAGGGTAGTGTTCTCGGGTTCTTGGCATTCTAAGAGGCCTGAAAAGAAGTCAACCCACAAATAAACATAAGAAAATACAAAATGCAATCTTAAAAGGAAAAAGTGCATGTTTCTCTCAATTATGGAGAAATAGGGTAATTCTCATACAACGTCTTATAATTGTTGTCGTGTGAATAATTAATTAGCTAAATAGGATAATGTTGTTCAGGGTTGTCATAGTGAGCTTGGGCTACCTCTGACGTTTATGGCAGAATCCACTTAACGTGTCGCAGAAACACCTGCCCCTCGTTGATTAAAACTAAGCTATAAAACTTTGAGCACGAGGACTGAATATTGCTAAAGGCAGTTGACAATAGTCGATCTCGGAGCTCAGCTTTATAAGGTATTAGTTTTAATCAACAGTGATTTGGATACTGCCACAAGAGAGCTGCTGTTTCAAGAAAACCTAAAAGGACCACAGGTAACTGAACGTCACTTATTCTTCTATTCCACTTTGTGTATTATATACCCAAATATCAATTGTGGTTCTATTTAATCCTTAATGTAATATTTGGACGGATGATTTTTCTAGAGTTTCTACTGCAAAATAATAGTAACGCAAGTAAAACACGAAAAAAGGTCGTATTTTACGTATGTTTACACGCAATAAATTTTTCAGTGGCAGAAATCCAGTTAAACACTCTAGTCCATAAAATTAACCAGGTTTCCTAGTCGAGTTTTCTTTTAAAGAGGTTTTTCATAGTGGGCGAGTTAAGACATCCGCTGTAATCCTTCCCCTGGCACAATCCCTCGGCTCTTTCAGTGAACTCTTTTAACCCTTTGTGGCGTATATTTTTTCTTGCTAGCAGGAACTGATTGACGCTTAAAAAAATGGATTCCACAGAGGACCAACTGGCAGTAATGTTAAGAGAGTTTAAATCAAGAAGGAAAGCCAAAGTTATTGTGGAATCAGGTTTATTCGTTTTTATTGTGTTCTTTCTGTTTGTTGGAAACTTTCTTACACTCCTGGTTATGTTGTTAAACCGACGGATGCGAACAATAGCAAACATGTTCGTAGCATCACTCGCTGTTTCAGACTTATTGTTAGGAGTTTTCCTTTCAGCGCCATTAGGCATTCCAACATTAGTGACTTCTCATTGGCCATTTAACGATACAACCTGCCAATTTGAAGGTTACTTAACCATTGCATTGTGTTTCGCTTCGATTCACACATTGGTCTTGATGGCAGTGAACAGATATTACAGAATCGTCAAACCAGCAAAGTACCGCCACTACTTCACAAAGAAGAAAACCCTTATCATGATACTTGCGACATGGTTCTATTCTATTTGCGCTCCACTAATTTACATGCTACTTGGGAACAAAATGGTCTTTCATCCTTCAAAGTTCTTATGTTGTATTCCAATCAAAAACAGTGCATTTTTGGCCTACGGTATTCCGCTTTACATAGGGATTCCAACCTGTGTAATAATCTACTCCTACCTAAGAATCTTTACAACAGTTCGCCACCACGATAGCAATTTTCATCACCCTGGCAATCCAATAAGCACGGTAAACGTTGAAGAAGTTAAGGTGGCTCGCACCATACTTGTTATAGTGGTGTTTTTTAATCTGTGCTGGATTCCAATCTTAACAATTGACTTTTTGGACACGATTTTTCAAAGATGGATCTTCCCTCCCGAGGCTTATATCGCATATACGTTTTTGGGGACTATAAGCAGCGCTTTGAATCGCTTCATTCACGGCGTGCTCAACAAGAGTTTTCGCAAGAATTATCTGAATGTACTACGTTGCAGATGCCGCCGATCTCAAGCTGTCGTAGAACCATTGGCTCTACGAGTAAGAGCGAGTGTTGTCGCCATGGGACCATTGCCTTAATTAAAAGGTATACAGATTGAAACGATTTAGCAGTTAGATTGTGTCACATTTAACTTTTCTTACCTGTAGTGTGACAGCTGGCCTGATCTATTTTCTTATCTCAACACTGAGTCTCGAATAATCGCTAGGCGGGCCCTGAAGCTTTTTATTTGTTGCAAAAAAAACGTTATTAAAAACTGAATCATTGGATAAAGTAATGCTAGAGCTCTGATTGGCTTAGCCATCGTGGTATATGAGCCATTATACCATGCTCTCCAAGTATGGTAACTGTATGCGTCTGCTCAAAATTAAAAACGAGCTGAAAATCGGTTGTTTTTACAAATAAAGTCGGGAAGAATTCTTGATATTTTGTGGACGTTTTTAATAAAAAACAATTGTTCCACTCGCTCTTGTTGGATATGAGATGATTAGGGAGCTTACGAATCGACGACTTTTGCAAGACGCCGCCGCTGGGTCACGTCATAGTTCTGCGTTGCCGTCCTGTAGAAATTTGAATTTACGATTCGTAGTGAAGACGACGACGTTGGTGAGCGCAGCAGGCAAATTTTCCCGCCGTTTCTGAGGTTTGTTTTCTTCTTTTCACAAGTAAGCTTATTTGTTCAACCAAAATGTCTAAATTCATAAGAGAAACGAGAGCTCGTATTGCAGACGCTTATGGAAACAGATTTATAAAGGACCGAGTATTTCACTGTATTTGTAATTTTATGCGTTTCGTCAACAAACTCAGAGTTAACTACGGATTTAGACAAGACAACAAAGGACGAATGCGAGGCGTGTTTACATACAGGGAGGGCATTTACAAACTTGTTGAACAGCTGTAGTTACTGTGATCAGGTAACCACTTGCAATGGTCTAGTTGTAGCTTTGGTACCATCTTGCCAATATGGTTTCACTCGGTGTTAATTTATGTTTGTCTACAGCTAGCTATGGTGTTGATTCTTCGGGTCGTTACTCCAATGAAAACAGACAAACAAATCGAAGACATATGTAAAGAACATGTCCCAAACGTGATACTTGAATTATCTGGAAAAATCCGCTGAAGTATGTAGGGAAAACTTTGAAAATTAGTCTCACGTCCTGCTTTTTCTAGGACGCCGGCGAATCGCTGTCAACAACGGAGTCGACTTTGGCGCGACGCCGGCAAGTGCCCAGATAAGCATGCGCAGTAAGCCTGTCACGCAGTCCAACGGCGTCGTCGTGCGAAAGTCGTCAATTCGTAAGCTCCCTATTATAGCCCACTCGGCGCTACGCGTTGGCTATCTACCATCTCATATCCAACGCACACTCGTGGAATAATTGTTCAATATATAATCAGCGTTGGCTAGGGGCGATTAGTAATATAGTTTACCATTATACTCGAAATGAATTTTGCCAATATACATGAGCATTACTTTGGTTGCTGCCTCGATTCACACGTTGGCCGTTTTCATAGTTGAGACTGATTATCCGTTCAAAACCTGTCAACATTGACGGACAAACTGACAGATAAAGTCAGACCGATTATTCGTCCAAAATTAGAACCGTTCCGTTTTCACATAAAGACTGATTATCTGTCTGACATGAATTATTCAACGGATAACCCATCTGAGACGGATGATCTCGTCTCTAGTGTGAGAACCGCCATTGGCCTTGATGGATGCCTTTTGTATTGATCACCATAGTAACGATTATGTATTATTACCAACTTCAGTGAAACTACTACATGTACTACTAAGTGATATTATAAAAAGTAATACAGTACGAAAGGTAAAAGTACTGATACTAAGTGAAAGTAGATTATGATTTGTACTAAGATTCTTGTTCAGTTAATAAAGGACATTGAGTAGAAAGCAATGGAAGTGTGAGTATCTCCTTGTCTCATGACTACACCACAATAATGGTGAACAGGTGTTATAAATTCGTGAAACGAGCCAATTTCCGCTGCTATATAATCACCGAGAAGGAAACCCTAGAGATGATTCTTGTGTGGTGGCTCTAATTTTTTATGCGCTTAATTTTATCATCCAGTCGAAAACAGTGCATTTAGGGCGTATGCCTATGGTCAACAACTTTATCTACAGGTTTTCTAAACTGCAGCATCTTTTATTGTTAACTTAAAATCTTCAAAACCCTTCGCAGTCATAACAGTTTTCATATCCCTGGTAATCCAATAAGCGCATCGCGCAGAGTGCCTATTGTTCTCGGGACATTTACTTCCAGTTCAACAAAGTTTGTAGATCTGTCATATTGTTGCTTCTTTCCCACGTCTGTGAAATCCTTTCCAGAGTGGGCCATTTTCTGGCGCATTTTATGATATAAATCGGCCGCCTTTTCCTCCACGGTCGCGCGAAGATTGCCGTTTTCCTCAGTGAGCTTTGTCAACACGTCGTTTGGCGAGAGCTTGATCTCCTCTGGTTTAATGGCTAGTTTAATCCAAGTCTCAGTTCTAATTTTTTTTCTTCTTTTTCCGTCCGTCGTGGCTTGGATCCTTCGCCAAAATCGCCGAATGCTCTCCGCGATTGAGTGCCCAATACCATCTCGAGCAGACTCTTCAAACTGGTAACCAAGCGGCTTGACACTCACTTGAAGTAAGTCGAAAACTGTTGCCGGCTTCCCACAAATTTCTCAGCATCTGTAAACTTTTTCACCATGAATTTGCAGGTGGAACATCGGGCTGCTTTCATCAACAAATGGGGGAACCATGTGAATTTTTAACGGGTGGATCGGGTTTTCGAAGAGCTCTGAAAAGAGCTCCCGATACGTGACATTTTCTGTTTCCATGTTCATTAAATGATTTGGTCGGCAGGTGCAATGAACCATCTGACGCAACGTGATCAGTTTAAAAGTTCGCGGCTTCTCTGTACCATTTTACAATTGAGTGATTTTCTTGAATGGGCATTGTGTCAGTGTTGACAACCATTGTTATTCATTCGTGGACTTAAAGGCCCATGTTCACCCTAGATGCATTGCGCGCCCTGTTCTCCAGCAAAAAACATTTCCCGTAGTTGAAAATCGCTGCCTTCAGTGTGCAAAGTCAATCTTTGTTAGTCTTTCACAGTTCGCTAAATCTGGTTTAAAAGAAAGTCTAAACAGGTTCTTTTGGTATTTTTCTTTACATCTTTTTGGACATTTTGGTCTGGTATCGATCCTTTTTGTTTCTGTGAGTGTTTGTTTTCACTGCAGCACTTTCGATGGCGGCGCCATCGAAACGTACGGTTGGAAGTCCGCGTTGACGGGGGTGTCCGAAGTACATTCGTCTCCGTGAATCCGTTTTTTAAATCTCTGGAGAGATGGGAAAGGAGCTCTTGGCTGTAAATTCTACAGACAGCGTGTTTGCCGAGTTCCCTCTACATCGAATGTTCAATTGTAAACAAACTGAGGTCCCGATGAAATCAGTTGAAAGGAAAACAAACAAGTCAATCTAACATAAACAATGCTTTATTTGATTTAACCTATGAAGCGAGTGATATCCTTAACATAAACTTATCGTCTGGCGTATCACGATTAAAGTTCTAAAGTAGCGAGAACTATTAGTAGCAAACCAATCCTTAGCAAAACGTAAAGAAAGTGTAACACAGAGATTACAGCAACAAGACTGTACGCAGTGCTGATTCGACGCTTTGTAAACACAACTTCTCGCTTATTCTTTCGACAACACATACCTAAGCTTCCTAAGAATTAACACAAAATAATAGATTGAGGAATCAAAACATTTCACAGTCGAATCGGGCTTCAAGAAAATCTCACCTGGTGCTTAGATCTTTCGTAATTTTGTGACCTTCATTGTATTCATCGGACTCAACAAAGCATCCATACGCATTCACTACCAGTTTAAATTTTGAACTGCTTTCTGCGGCGACATTTAACGAAGTCGGCGATATATCTTCCTCCATTTGGAAAAGAATTAAAGTCTTACTGGCCTCTTTGATACTGTTAAGCGTGAAAAAAGCTAGTCTCCCTGGCAGTCGTTTTTAGTATCGTCACGCAACTCTCTCCAAAAGTGGAAGCCAATCAAAACACTGCATTTGACAAAAGAATCATTTCAAAACAAAAACACAAGCGCGCAAAGCCGTTTGGGTGAACATGGGCCTTTAAAACAACAGCCCACTCGCCCAAAGTGCGCCATTTTGAAACTCAGCAACCACTAGCAGTTTTCGAGTCGAAAAGAACAGTGGTTCTCGTTTACCGATTTTAAAAATTAAAACGGATTCTGTTCTAGAAAGGCCCCATCTTTCTTTTACCGCGCGTGAAATTATGAAAGCTGGTGAAAATGTTCAGAAAATCGCTGTCAAAAGTGGCGCCCATACTGAAAACGATCGATTTTTCCGAATTTTCGAGCTTAAAAAAACAGTCTTCATACTCCCTTATATTCCTTCGTTTAAGGCTTAAAGTGTTGATACATCATTGCTTTCCAAAAAGCCGTGCGTGAAAGTTAAGATTACAACTTCTAAAAAACAGAAAAGTATGTTTTACTAGCCCTACTTGACCAATTTGGGCCCTTTCTCTTCTAATCGCACTCAAATTTGCCGCTTCGATGACTATGAATAGTTCAGGATGTCCAGGCATTCTAACAAGCGCTTCCAAATTCAAAGTGACATAATAAAGGTAAGAGATTGCTAATTTATACTTAAAATTTAACGTATTCATAAAACCATTTTTAAAGCTTTCGGTGTTTACTTTAGGTAACAGGCTATAAATACATCTTAGCTTTGTCGAAGTCATGGGGTGTTAACAGTGTACATTAATTTGTAAAAATTAGAGTAACGTCAAAACAGTGAAACAAAAGTTCTTGACACTGAAAGCAACCCGTTTTGTTAAAAGCAATAAAATAATTTCCTGTACGTCAAAACACCATAACGACACAATGCTATTACGGATTTAAAAACTATCATTAATGAAAATAAGAGTAGTGAAAAGCCTTATCTTAATTAATTTTAGTTTGCATGTCTAATCTGTGTGCAAATTTTCCCCTTTACTCTCTCCTTTCAGTTTCATTACCTTCTCTATTTTTCTACTAATGAGTCACTTAGCCGTTGCGTTTGAATTTTGTTGTTACTTCAATCAACGGTTACTTCTAAAGATTTATGTAAGGGTAGCGTACGAAAAGTCGAGTTAAAAGTTGAATTTTTTTTCCGCTATGCGTTTTTTCCTAATGTTTATCACCGCAGGTTATTTCTTACAATAAAATAGTTCAAAAGTGGAAAATGTTTTTCATCCCAACTGAACTTAATCAGCCACTATAAAAATATGATTTTGAGAATGAATATATCGAGAGAGCTGAAAACGTGTCTGCAATTGTCTCATGTTTCTCTCAATTATGGAGAAATAGGGTAATTCTCATACAACGTTTAATTACCTAAATAGGACAGTGTTGTTCAGGGTTGTCATAGTGAGCTTGGGCTACCTCTGACGTTTGTGGCAGAATCCACTTTACGTGTCGCAGAAACACCTGCCCCTCGTTGATTAAAACTAAGCTAGAAAACTTTCAGCACGACGACTGAATTTTGCTAAAGGCAGTTGACAATAGTCGATTTCGGAGCTCAGTTTTATAAGGTATTAGTTTTAATCTAAAAGAATTTGGATACTGCCACAAGGGAGCTGCTGTTTCAAGAAAACCTAAAAGAACCACAGGTAACTGAAATCCCTTGTTACTCTATTCCAATTTGTGTATTATATACCCAAATATCAATTGTGGTTCTATTTAATCCTTAATGTAATATTTGGACAGATGATTTTCCTAGATTTTCTACTGCAAAGTAATAGTAACGCAAGTAAAACACGAAAAAAGGTCGTATTTTACGTATGTTTACACGCAATAATTTTTTCAGTGGCCGAAATCCAGTTAAACACTCTAGGTCATAAAATAAACCAGGTTTCCTTGTCGAGTTTTCCTTTAAAGAGATTCTTCATAGTGGGCGAGTTAAGACATCAGCTGTAATCCTTCCCTTGGCTCAATACCTCGGCTCTTTCAGTGAACTCTTTTAACCCTTTGTGGCGCATATTTTTTCTTGCTAGCAGGAACTGATTGACGCTTAAAAAAATGGATTCCACAGAGGACCAACTGGCAGAAATGTTAAGAGAGTTTAAATCAAGAAGGAAAGCCAAAGTTATTGTGGAATCAGGTTTATACGTTCTTATTGTGTTCTTTCTGTTTGTTGGAAACTTTCTTACACTCCTGGTTATGTTGTTAAACCGACGGATGCGAACAGTAGCAAACATGTTCGTAGCATCACTCGCTGTTTCAGACTTATTGTTAGGAGTTTTCCTTTTAGCGCCATTAGCCATTCCAACATTAGTGACTTCTCATTGGCCATTTAACGATACAACCTGCCAATTTGAAGGTTACTTAACCCTTGCATTGGGTTTCGCTTCTATTCACACATTGGTCTTGATGGCAGTGAACAGATATTACAGAATCGTCAAACCGACAAAGTACCGCCACTACTTCACAAAGAAGAAAACCCTTATCATGATACTTGTGACATGGTTCTATTCTATTTGCGCTCCACTAATTTACGTGCTACTTGGGAACAAAATGGTCTTTCATCCTTCAAAGTTCTTATGTTTCATGTCAATCAAAAACAGTGCATTTTTGGCCTATGGTCTTCTTCTTTACGTAGGGATTCCAATCTGTGTTATAATCTACTGCTACTTTAGAATCTTTACAACAGTTCGCCACCACAATAGCAATTTTCATCACCCTGGCAATCCAATAAGCACGGTAAACGTGGAAGAAGTTAAGGTGGCTCGCACCATACTTGTTATAGTGGTGTTTTTTAATCTGTGCTGGATTCCAATCTTAACAATTGACTTTTTGGACACGATTTTTCAAAGATGGATCTTCCCTCCCGAGGCTTATATCGCATATACGTTTTTGGCGACTATAAGCAGCGCTTTGAATCCCTTCATTTATGGCGTGCTCAACAAGAGTTTTCGCAAGAATTATCTGAATGTACTACGTTGCAGATGCTGCCGTTCTCAAGCTGTCGTAGAGCCATTGGCTCTGTGAGTGAGAGCAAGTGTTGTCGCCATGGGACCATTACCTTAATTAAAAGGTACACAGATTGAAACGAGGTAGCAGTTTAGGTTGTGTCACATTTAACTTTTCTTACCTGTAGCGTGACAGCTGGCCTAACTTATTTTCTTATCTCAACATTGAGTCTCGAATAATCGTCATGTCGACCCATGAAGCATTTTATTTGTTGCATAAAAATGTTATTAAAAACTGAATTATTGTATAATGCAATTCTAGAGCTCTGATTGCCTTAGACTTATTAATAGGGGTTAATATAGGTCCTTTATCCATTACAGCGTTAGTGACATTAGTGACTTCCCATTGACTTTGCAAGTAAGTGTTATAATATAATCTATATAATGCTATATAATCACCAAGAAGGAACCCTTAAAGATGATTCGTGTGTCGTGGCTTTATTTTGTATGCGTTCTATTTTATCATCCAATCGAAAACAGTGCATTTATAGCCTATGGTCAAGAACTTTATCTACAGGGGTTCCAAACTGCATCATCTTTTATTGTTAACTTAGAATCTTCAAAACCCTTCTCAGTCATAACAGTTTTCATCAATAGTCGATCTCGGAGCTCGGAGCCGTTTTATTAACATAAGGAATTAGTTTTAATCTACAAGGATTAGGTACTTCTGTAATTGCTTTGGATACTGCCACAAGGGAGCTGCTGTTTCAAGAAAGCCTAAAAGAAACACAGGTAGAATAACTGAATGTCACTTATTCTTCTATTCCACTTTGAGTATTATATACCCAAATATCAACTATGGTTCTATTTTATTCTTACATAATGTAATATTTGGACTTGGACGGAACATTTTTCTAGATTTTCTACTACAAAGTAATAGTAACGCAAGTAAAACACGTAAAATAGTCGTATTATTCGTCTGTTTACATATTTTTTTTTTCAGTGACAGAAATTCAGTTAAACACTCTAGTTTATAAAATATACCAGGTATCCTTGTCGATTTTTCTTTCAAGAGGTTCTTAGTAGGCGCGAGTTTAGACATCCGCTGTAATCCTTCCCCTGGCAAAATACCTCTGGCAACTCTTTCAAGAAACTCGTTTAACCCTTTGTGGTGTCAGAGGACCAACTGGCAGAAATGTTAACAGAGTTTAAGTCGTAAAGCAAAGCCAAAGTTATTGTGGAATCAGGTTTATACGTTCTTATTGTGTTGTTTGTGTTTGTTGGAAACTGTCTAACGATCTTGGTTATGATGTTAAACCGACGGATGAGAACAATTCCAAACATGTTCGTAGCGTCACTCGCCGTTTCAGGCTTATTAATTGGACTTTATATAGGTCCTTTAGCCATTGCAGCATTAGTGACTTCCCTTTGTCCGTTTAAAGACACGACCCGCAAATTTCAAGGTTCATTAGCCTTTACGTTGTGTTTCGCTTCGATTCACACATTGGTCTTGATGGCAGTGAACAGGTATTATAGAATCGTCAAACCGACAAAGTACCGACGCTACTTCACGAAGAAAAAAACCCTTATCATGATTCTTGTGTCGTGGTTTTATTCTGTTTGTGCTCCATTAATTTACGTGCTAAGTGAGAGCAAAATGGCATTGTTTCATCCTTCAAAGTTCTTATGTTTTATTCGGCTCCAAAACACTCTATTTTTGGCCTGTGGTCTTCTGCTTTACATAAAGATTCCAACTTGTGTTATAATCTACTCCTACTTAAGAATCTTTACAACAGTTCGCCACCACAATTGCAACTTTCATCGCACTGGCAATCCAATAAACACGGTAAACGTCGAACAAGTTAAGGTGGCTCGCACCATACTTGTTATAGTGGTGTTTTTTAATCTGTGTTGGATTCCAATCTTAACAATTGACTTTTTGGACACGATTTTTCGAAGATGGATCTTCCCTCGCGAGGCTTATATGGCATATACGTTTTTGGGGGCTATAAGCAGCGCTTTGAATCCCTTCATTTACGGCGTCTTCAACAAGAGTTTTCGCAAGAATTATCTGAATGTACTACGTTGCAGATGCTGCCGTTCTCAAGCTGTCGTAGAACTATTGGCTCTGCGAGTAAGAGCGAGTGTTGTTGCCATTGGGCCATTGCCTTAAAAGATCCGTATAAAAACGAATTAGCAATTTAGGTTGTGTCACATTTAACGTTTCTTACCAGTGGTGTGACAGCTGGCCTGGCCTATTTTCTTATCTCAACATTGAGTCTCGAATAATCACCAGGTCGGCCCATGAAGCTTTTTATTTGTTTCATAAATTAAAATGTTATTAAAAACTGAATCACTGGATAATGCAATTCTAAAGCTCTGATTGGCTTAGCCATCATGGTATATGAGCCATTATACCTTGCTCGCCAAATGTGGTAACTATGCGTCTGCTCAAAATTAAAAAAGAGCTGAAAATCGGTTGTTTTACAAATAAAGTCCGGAAGAATTCTGGATATTTTGTGGACGTTTTTAATAAAATAATTATTCCACTCGCTCTTGTTGGATATGAAATGATTATAGCCCACTCGGCGCTACGCGTTGGCTTTCTACCATCTCATATTCAATGCGCACTCGTGGAATAACTGTTCAATATATAATAAGAGTTGGCTAGGGGCGATTAGTAATATAGTTTACCATTATACCCGAAATAAATTTTGCCAATATACATGAGCATTACTTTGGTTGCTGCCTCGATTCACACATTGGCCGTTTTCACACTTGAGACTGAT
>CALNXK010000241.1:617500-637625 GCA_942486035.1 Porites lobata | reverse complement strand
ATGGCCATTGACATCGGGAATTGAACTATGTGTTCTCAGAGATAACAAAGTTCAATTTTGTGAAAACTATTATGTTTTGAGCCAAAACAATGTCCGCTAAGGAAGGTTAATACATGTACAAAACAGAGTTCCATGCACTTACTCTGCTGGACTCGAGAAGTTGCAACTTGACTGCAGTTTCATTCAGTTCTCGGTCAGCGGACATAAGTTCCTATAAATTGACAAAATACAACCTCAGACACCTTGGCTTCTAAATTGACAAGCCTGTGTACAGATCCCCCTCCCCACAGGAAAAGAGGAGGGGGAGGGGGGAGGGGGTCTGTACAAGAGCGACCGATTTATCACCGGCCATAAATTTTAATTCAACAGTTTTAGATCGAATGAAGTTTCGTCAAGATTTTAAGGGAAAAATACTGAAATGTACGAAAAACAAGGCTTTAACCAAATTAGGCTTTGAATTTCAGCAAGAGAGGTTTTCAGTTATAAAGTAGGTTCATAGTAAATCAGAAAGATCTCTTTCAGCCCTAAAAATGGGACCGTTTCGTTAAGTAAAATACAGTCCTATTTTTGAATCTCATTTTGGCTCCCTTAAATCAGGGCCAATACAGTCCAACTACCTAGCCTTGATTTGGACCCAGTAGCTGAAATGGGCCCCAGCGTGGGCTGGAAGAGCCTTTAGATTGGGCTGGTTTCGCTTGAACTGTGTTAAATGACTCCAGGAGGGGCCGGATCAGACATCGGCCTGCAGGGCTGAATTGGTACTTTGAGGCTGAAACAGTTCTTTCTTATTTTCAGTGTGGTCGTCATCTCTACACGATATGCCACTGTAGCCACTACACACATTCTCAAAAGCTTTTACAAATAATAGTTTTACCATTTATTCAATAGATACATGTATAACTTGCATATCTCTCTATCTACCATTGGCGACAAAATTAATTGAGACACTGCGCCCTAAATGGTCTGTCTGACTTTTTGCCACCCCCTCGGTACAATGCTGTGTTGCTGTTCGAGCTACCTGCAGAAAACATAAAACACCCCAACTTTGAATGGAGGAGACAGAGGAGAGGTGTGGATTGTTTTGTTCTCCGAAGTTACACCATTTGAGGAAAATGTCTCAACAATGTTGTCGCCGATCTTCTTCTGTTATGTAGTCTGAAATTAAGCGACGCTAAGTGAAGTCAGTTATAGATTGCAGAATTAAATATTACCAATCCAGGAAGACCACATCATACCATAAATACATGAAAAGCTCTCCCACATTTCTTACCTTTTTGAGTGACTCTATTTCGTAATTTTTCCTCTTAAGTTTCTCTGCTGCCTTTTTCTTTTTAAGTTCCTCCTGTAACGGAAATTACATACACAATTATAAACAATTATTGGATGAGGTTCGTGTGATATTAGGAATATTTTAGGTCGAGGTAAGTGTTATTGAGCCGAAGGCTCAGGCAGAATAAGAATTATAGATGCTTTGTCTTGGCATCTGACTCATCTCCATAATCATTCACTAAAGGTAATGGATCACGACGACGCATATTTCCCTTTCGTTACAGTCGTTGCCATTTTTAACGGTCGACGCCACCATTGGTAAGATAGATGTAATATATTCCCTGGATTAATTAACTTATAATAAAGCCAGTAATAAAGGAGAGCGCGCGCAGTAAACTGTTCACAGTCACCGATTTTTCCGTAAGATTGTAGAGATCGAGCGCTTTGCGTTACGGGCTGCCATCTTGCATGAGTGTCCAAACTACTTAGGGGGCGGGGGGCGGTTTGGGAGGAAGCGAGAAAAATAGGGGGACTGTAATAACATCACTGGCCGGGATGCTTCAGAAGCATGTTGGCTTACGTGATTCATCCTCAAAATACCAAAAATCCTTCGTGTGTTTGCGCAAGATTTGGCTTATGTGTTATGAAAGCGTACGTTTAAAAGAAACGACGACTTGTCAACGACTTGTCAGTGTCGGCGACTTAAACTAAACCCGTTGTCAACGCAAATTAACATCTATCGTTTAATGACCAATCAAACGCCTGCGTTGCTTGTACAACGCGCTCCGTGAACGCGAGCTGCAGTGATGTTATTACAGTCCCCCTATTTCTCTCGCTTCCTCCCAAACCACCCCCTGCCCCCTAAGTAGTTTTGACACTCATGCAAGATGGCCGCTGGTAACGCAAAGCGCTCGATCTAGACGATTTTACGAGAAAATAGGGGACAGTGAAAAGTCTAGCGCGCAGCGGAGCACTATGAGTAAGAAAATTTGGTTATCTATGCATCCGAGAAAATTTGGAAATAACGTGACCGTAAGTGTTCCGTCCGCACCACAGGCATACCAATGTGAAATAACTCAATCAACAGGTATAGCAACCCAAATGCAACACTAGGTTTTTTGGCGGGTCATCGCATGGCCACCCGGACCTCTTAGACAGAAAAAACAACAACAAAATCGAGTCTGACTACATTTTTTTGTCTTTACTGGCGTGGATAACAGGGAAAGATGTAAAGCGTTAGATACAGAACAAAAGAGACGAATTTCGTCGGAAGAAAAACATGAAACTTGGCGGTTAGAAAATGAGAAATTCTAGCGGCCAGCGAGGTGACAATGAGCCGCAGTGAAAAAAAAAGCGACCAAGGACACAAGCAACAAAAATTGTGGTGAGCACATACGACATTTCCTATATAAGATGTGTAACTGCATGGGACGTCTCACGTTGTCGTGTTGCAAAACAACGTCAAAAAAACGTACAAGAAAGCGTGCTGCACTTGTAAAGCTTTTTTTTGCTAATAAGAACAATTGATATTTTTTGCCGTTCTCGTTGCCATCATCGTTTAGCATTACATGATTGTATTTGTTTGTTTGAGTAACTCATAACATAACATAACATACACTTTATTACGACTCCTTTATACGGGGCTATTCCGTCGAAATATACAATAATTAACAATTATTCCCCGAGCCCGAATGGGCTATTGACTCAGAGGCCATGAGGGCGAGAGGGATAATTGTTTTGGTAAAATCCAACTAGTTGGTCAAAAATATCGAGACAAAACAACTTTAGCTAGCAAAACGCGATTCTGCCGCCATTGTTTTGGTTTTCAAAGCTGGCGCTTTTCGCTACTAGTGGGCTATAACATATAGCCTAGTAGTAGCTCAACCAATCAGAACACAGCATTGATAATAGACCACTAGTTGGATTTTACTAATAACAAATATACAATAATAACATTACAATGGGGCAAAAAGTATATTAACGAGAGCTTCGCTTTTAGCCCTGGTTAAATCTGTGTATTACGTTTTTGAATAGTCGTAGAAAGAACGTCGTTGGAAAAAAAAGATTTGGAAAAGGCTAGGGTCACCTGTTATTGATGCATCAGTTTTAAAAAAGACAGTTTACTAGTTTATGTACTTAAATTTTTCCAAATTTTGGCGGGTCGGTGTTGTAGTGTAGTGGTAAGGGAGAAGGATTAGGATAGGAAAGGTCTGGGTTCGACCCTGGGTTACGATTGACCTTAATGATAATGATAATAAATTTGTATAGCGCTAAAACTATAGAAGAATATTCAAAAGCGCTTTACATGAAGTTAAATTAATAAATAAATAACAAATTAAAAAATTAAAAATCCCTGAAAGCTATAATAATAACAATGATATGTTATGCTATGGTAAAATCTAAAAAAAAAATGAAATTCGAAAATTCCAAACTAAATTAAAATTAAACATTAGAACTATTCCAACAAATTAAAAGCTTTCTTAAAAAGAAATGTTTTAAGTTGCTTTTTGAAAATGGCGAGGCTGCTACTTGTTCTTATAGTTAATGGCAGCGAGTTCCATATTGACGAACCCGTAAGAACGTCTGCGTGGGAGGCTAATAAAACAGGTGTAGCATGAGCAAAGGCCCGATCCCCAAAAGCAGAGCAGTTGACTTTTGGAACGAACAGAAGAGATTGTGCGGACGAACGAAGGGCATAATTAGCAGCTGGTTTCAGGGATAAAAGATCTTTAATGTAGAATGGACTTGGTTGTGTAGTGACTTGTAAACAAAAAGGAGCACTGACTGAACTCTAAACGTTACTGGAAGCCAATGTAAGTCGATAAGAGCGGGTGTGATTTATGATCAAATTTCGCAATCTGAAAAGTCACTCTAGCCGCGGCATTCTGGACTTTCTGTAAACGATCAAGCTGATATTTAAGTAGACTAAATTGAAGTGCGTTACAGTAATCAAGGTGCGAAGATACAAAGACATGGATCGATGTCTATGTGGATTGCACGGTAAGGAATTTTCTGATCTGTCTTATGTTGTATAGTCCGCGAAAAGCCTTGCTACAAATCTTGCCTATGTGAAAATTCATTCGCATATGAGCATCGAACTAGGACCCGAGGTTCCGGACGCTTTCTAAAGGTTTAATGACGGTGTCACCAATGATAATAGATTCAATAGATGTTTTTTCAAGTTGTTTACGGGTGCCAATAATTAGAAAGTCAGTTTTCGCGTCATTGATCATTAAACGATTTCTTTGTTGAAGTGCAGCCTTTTCCACTACCTTGGAAATGAATGGAAGATTACTGACTGGACGGAAATTTTTGTAGACCAAATCAAGTCCAGGTTTTTAAATAGAGGGATGACAACAGCGGTTCTCCAATTTTCTGGAACGCAACCACTGAGAAGAGAGAGAGATTAACCATCTCAGTGAAAGAGGGCGCTAATATACCAAGACAGGACTTCACTAGCCATGTAGGAACAGGATCCAACCGATAAGAGGCATTGGAGGATTCTCGAACAATCTTACACACTTCTCCTATGGATAGCGAAGAAAAATTCTCCAGATTCTCCTTTGGAGTAACAGGAGCAAGTCGAGGCTCTTGAACTTGAAACTTGTCAAGATTTTCCTTTATGATTTCAATTTTTTTGAGGAAGAAGGTGCCAAATTCGTTTGCTAGCTTAGTGGGATCATCGTACTCTGGAAGAGCCGTCTCAAGTGGTTCCCTGGACAAAGAATTAACCACACGAAATAGCTTGCGAGAGTCACCCGCACACTGTTCAATTAGGTTTGAATAATAATTCACATGTGCAGATTTAAGAAGTGCAGAGTACTGATTACGAACTTTATGGTAATTATTCCAGTCGCCAGGGAGGTCAGTTTTCAAGGCTTTCTTTTCGAGGCGACGACGTTTACGCTTGAGTTGTTTAATGTCATCGTTAAACCACGGGATCTTTGGACGATTTATCATAATCCTTGTTTTAAGCGGGGCATGCTTGTTCAAAATGTCAGTAAAGGTCATGTTAAAGCAGTCGGAGAGTACATCAATGTTGTCCCAGTGTACGCTTGCACAAAGCATAGAAGAGGCAATATCAGCCGAGAATTCAATATTTCTGAGTTTACGAAAAGTCAGTTCTTTGCATGATAAAGCTGGTCGCGGGAAGCCGATAGGACACTGAATAATAAAATGATCGGAGATGGGAAAAGTAGCTTTAGGAGAAGCAAGAACAACATCATCCGACGAACGAGTAATAATCAGATCCAAGGTATGACCCGATAAAAGGGTTGGGCCGGAAACGTGTTGCGAAAGACTAAACGTTTCCAGTAAATCCATAAATTTCTTGGTGTCATTGTCACGGAGGTCATCTAAATGAAGGTTGAAGTCTCCAGAGATAACAAGAACCTTGGGGCACATAACAACATTCTCTAAAAACTGAGAGAATTCATCAAAGAAAACAGAGGCAGGAACAGGATGTAACGAAGAATATGGAGGTCGATACACTATTATATGTCTCATTGAGCGATCGTGCACTTTAACAATCCACTCAGAATATTCGAAGGACTTGTTTTCCTTCCCATCCACTAATGAAACGTTGACAGAGTCTCGAAACAGAATCCCACTTCCACCACCACAGTTTTGCGATTGTCGAGAAAAATTCCTGAAGAAACAACAGGCCACAGACAACAGAGCAATACTGACGGAATCAGCGTCATTTAACCAGGTCTCGGTAACGGTGCAAAGGCCAATGTCATTTTCTACGACGTGGTCAATAATGCTCTGGATCTTGTTTCTAACAGATCTAGAATTGAAGACCGCAAAGGTTAGGAAAGTTGAACGTGGATTGACGAACAAATTTGTATGAAGTGAAGAGTTAGTCGAAGTAACGTTAGAAGATAAGTGATTGTTTATATTCACAGGTGTAACGATAGAAACATTCTCAATCACGGGTGAAAAATGTTCTAACAAGTGTCTCAAAAATGGCAGCGACCGTTTACGAAAGGGAACTTTGCCACAACTAACGAGTGCATGGACAGTGAAACAATATTTACTGTATATTAAGTAGTATACTTATCATTCAGCACCTTGTATCTGGTGTGTTCGTCCATGTAACAGCTATGTGTTTGTCTCTTTGTATCACGCTCATCCATATAAATGGAGAATTTCTGGGCACAAGTAAAAAAACCAACAAAGTTAGTTGATTTTTGCCGACAAGGTTCTTTCACAAACCTTTCAAAACTCTCTGTGTTTTAAGTGAGAGTAGATCGGATACGAGAATGAAGGAGACCACATTTAGTTTTTCTCTCAAGGGCAGTTTTCTAGCCTGCGAATGCACCCTGCATTTAGCGCCGCCGATCCTCAAATCTGATTGGCTATCAATTGTACTGATTTCAGCACTAGTAGGATAGTACGCGTCATGCCTAAGTAACTGGACAGTACGCGCCATCACGCGCGCGCTTAAATGGCTTTTTTGTCACTGCTAGCAAAAAACTCTCGGAATTTCTCTTGCTTTGATTGAAAAAACCCTAAAAAATCACAAATTTTGTTACAGTCATGATAAATTGCTAACAGGACTTCGTGTCGTCCAATTCGGTCTGTAATAATACTCGTGATTAAAGAAATCGGGTTTATCACTCGTATAATTAACGACCGAATTGGACTCCAGTCAGTCCTATTACTATTATTAGGTAGCTATGTAAGGTAGTGTTGCTTACAGGCTCTTCTTGTGAGCTTGGGTTACCTGTGGTCACAGGTAGAATATCATCTTACCTTTCTTTCCTTTAAACAAACATTAAGTCTCCGCTGTTGATCCAGGTCGTCTCTTAATCTACTCATTGATGCTCTAAGGTAGGCGGTCTCTTCCTGGCGATTTCGAACATCCATCTATGTGGTACAATACGACAAAATCAGAGTGAAAAATTCCAGTAAAAACAAGACAGCTTTAATGTAATCTGGGTAGGGATGTTCAAAGCTGGATTAAGATAACCCAGGGTAAGTAGGAAATTTGAATTCAGATAAGAAAGCTTAAAAATCAAATTCAGTTTAATAAATTTCGCTTATAATTTGATGATTGGATGTTCTCAAAAGTATAGATAAAATTATTCGGGAAAATGCTTTTGATCAAAAGAAAAAGAAACCGGAATTAAAATTTAACCTTGGTTTAGCGCTAATTTGCCTTCGAATAACTAGGCCCTGCACATTAACCAATATGAATCACACAATCCACTTCCTTATGACCTTTACAGACTTTATGACAATAACTTCACGGCTTAACGCTGATGTCCTATGTCAGTAAGAGTCTTAATGAAAACAGTGGTAAACTTAAATTTTTAGGTTAAGAGAATTTAACGTTGATCCCATTATTTAGCCTTCTCTTCCTACAAAGTTATTAGAGAGGGATGCGGTAGCCTGCGTTGCTGGCGGGATGCTTGTGCCCGGGGTAATTTATTGGCGAAGCGAGCGGTAAAGCCGCTAGGGGAAAAACGCGATCTTAATCTTGGTCAGGCTCCGCATTTTTATAGCCGCAAAAAGGACTTTAACTGCAGAGCGGGAGGTCGCGGTCGTCGCGGGTTCGATTCCCGAGACCGGACCAACACTCAGGGTCTTAAATTGACTAAGAAATGAAGGTACTCCCTTTGCAGTGTGAGCGGCTAGACCGTCGGGTGGCTCGAATGACCACGTAAAATGGCGGTCCCGTCTCCAGTAGAAGACGTAAAAACAGTGTCCCCAGTTGGTACTTTCGTTCTAAATACATTGACACTAAAATAAAGTGCATTTATTTATTTACATATTTTGTTTCTTGTCTCTTTACCTTAGATGCACCAAGTCATCTTCATAAGAACCCAGAAGCTGGACTTTTCTTTCCATTCGATCGTTCATCTGTTGAACTTTAGTGACCATCAGTAAGTACTCTTCTTTTTCGGAATTTGACATTATTTAGCCAGGGACACCAAACGACCGTTTTCTGTAAAATATCTGTTCGGAGAAGACGGCTAAGACTTTCTAGATGAACGTTCTCTTCATGTACAATTTTCGAAGCTTCTCTAATAAATTCCCTACGATTTTCTGAAGTTTGATTTTTCATATTTTAAGACCACATGAGAAAATAATCTAAGTCCCCTTAATGAGATGCATATTGACCAATACAACCATTGGAATAGGGTGCTTTTCTATTGGTACCAATCGTACCATCGGTACCAATGGACCATTGGAATTGCCCTGTACCCAGCCAGACCACATGAGAAAATAACCTAAGTCCCCTTAATGAGATGCATATTCACCAATACAACCATTGGAATATGGTGCTTTTCCATTGGTACCAATCGTACCATTGGTACCAATGGACCATTGGAATTGCCCTGTACCCAGCCAGGTCACATGGGAAAATAATCAAAGTCCTCTTAATGAGATGCATATTCATCAATACAACCATTGGAATATGGTGCTTTTCCATTGGTACCAATCGTACCATTGGTACCAATGGACCATTGGAATTGCCCTGTACCCAGCCAGGTCACATGGGAAAATAATCAAAGTCCTCTTAATGAGATGCATATTCATCAATACAACCATTGGAATAGGGTGCTTTTCCATTGGTACCAATCGTACCATTGGTACCAATGGACCATTGGAATTGCCCTGTACCCAGCCAGGTCACATGGGAAAATAATCAAAGTCCCCTTAATGAGATGCATATTCACCAATAGAACCATTGGAATAGGGTGCTTTTCCATTGTTACCAATCGTACCATTGGTACCAATGGAGACCCTTCTTATCACCACTAACACCAATGGAGTCTATTTGTGAGTATTGGACAACCCTCGTTCAGCAATGTTTAATCAATGCTAATTCCTCAAGTACTGAAAGCTTGATTTTACGTTAACTGTAAGCATATTAGTGAAACGAAAATATAATTTTCACGATGTAACACGTATTGAATACTGAATATTGTCACCTCTTTCTCAATCATCTTGATCTTCTCCTCCTGCTCGTCAATTTTTGTGGCCAGTTCTTCGTTGTATTCAACCAGTTCAGTTCCCTTCTTGACCGTGTACCGCTTTTGCCTTACTAACGCCTAGGAAAAGTTAAAAACACCAGTCTCAGGCTCTCAGTTGAATTGCAACGATCAAATAGAAAAACTACCGCGAAAAAAGAACGGGCAAAGACTGGGGAGAGGGAAGAAGGGTAATCTGCGGAATTTACCCTCTTTTTATTTTGCTGTTGTCTTTCATTTCGCTCCTCGCAACAAGTTTGCTTTTAAGATTCTAATGCACTTTTATGTGTGGGTTCTTTAACGCCCCACAGTTTTCATAACAAAAAAAACCCAAAATTTAAGTTAACTTTATATTAATTAAATTACGTTGTTGTACCGCTTTATTTCTTTTGCACTGTACTAATTCAACCATTAATTCAGTTTAAAATTTTTTTCCTGTAGTACGGTAAATGTGATGAACAATAAAAAAAACGTCCCACAGTTTTCATGTGAACGAAGGCTGCGGCAAAACAGAGCAAACGGTTTTTTCTCCTTACCCGTTTGCAGATGACATAACAAAGGCAGCACTTTCTCTTCAGTTATTTGACGACCACCACGAGTGTCGGTCCGGCAGGGGTTTGAAGCCGCGACGTCCTGCTCGGCAGACCGTCGTTAAGCCAACCGAGCTAATTAAGCTACGGTTGGCAACCCGAGTGATCTTGAATCATATTATCCTGATCTGGACAGCACTCAAGATATTTTAAACATAATAATATGTGGTGTATTTATGGTCTTACATCACCACCAATGAAGACTCTTAGCAATAGAGTTACATATCTTACAAACGTCACATACCTTTTGTTGTTCACTAAGTTTGTCTTCCCTGGAGTTAATCTCCTTTTGCTGTTCATCCACCAATGCAGACAGCTGCACGAGCTGTTTTCTTTGTTCTTCCAGCTCAGTGTCTTGCTCTAGTATCCTCTCCTCGTATTGCTCCAGTTTCTGTTTCTGTTTATCGCTTAACTCGCCGGCCATATCAGACATGCGTGCTGCAGCACCTGCCAGATCCCTTCTTAACGCTTGTACCACATCTCCTTGACTTTCAGCCTGTTTCTTAGCTTGGGTCGCTTCGCGTCTAAAAAAAAAATATTATATTTTAGGGGTCTGGGTCCCAGCAGGCCACGTGCTTATAAGTCCAGCCCCTCCCTTTTGTATTTCACTTATTTCGTTAACCTATTGGGATTCTTTTTGAATGTCCGTTATTTTTATTCTTTTATAGACTGCGAGCAGTCTCTCTTTTCCTTCAGATTTAGCGAGGGGAGTGCACTCGCGCGAGAGCGTCGAGCGACAGTTTTTTTCGACGGACCAAGAAAAAAGAGAGACTGCTGGTAGTCTAATTCTTTCATTCACCGATTTGTAAACAAATGATGTTACAAAAAAGAAGAAAAATTCAGTTTTTCTTGAAGGCCGTCGAAGGAGTCAACAGGTGAAAAATATGTGTTTTTTGCGAAAAAGTGTATATCGCGGTCTTTAAAAGGTCTTGTCTAGACTGTGTTTCCACTGTAAAGTAACTACACGCGTCACCCATGCACGCGAGGGTGCAACTTCGTTTGCAATTGCCCTGACTGGGATAAGAACTGGACAGATTGTAAGGGAAAAGGCGGACTGCAAACAGGCAAAGTTGAATTTAGCGTTAGTGCACATTGGGGCAATTGAAAAATGTATTGTTAGCAATAAATGTAGCCTGCGAACAGCAGACGCATTTCCGGTCGTCGCTTCTCTCCGTCCAAAAAATAGCTATTTTCGGAGGGAGACACAGGGTCCAGAGGAGTTTCGTGTGAATAAATGAATTACTTATTTGAAGTCTCACCTTAAAAAATGTCTATACCTGTCGCTTAGCAGGATTAATTAGCCCAATGGGATCTTTATGAATCTACCGTAAACGATTTCTTCACTTCTTATCGGACCCAGATCGACTTTATGGGTTCGCCATTTTGAAAATCAATAACCGCCAGTCATATCCTCGGTGGCGCATGGCACGTCGCCCGAAGGGCGACCGAGGCACGAAGTGCGTTTCGGGAATTCGAAAATCGGCCCCAAATTTGTTTCCTCCCTTTCCGTATTTTATACTGTAAGCCGATCTTGCGAGCCCTCAGTCTCTTAGTTTGCGGTATATAGAATGTGTAACAAAAATGTAACGCGATCAAAATAAACCATTTTTTCAGAGGTTTTCGACGGGTTTTGATGTTCTAACGACAAACACATCTCCTCTGGACCCTGTGAGGGAGAGAAGCGACGACCGGAAATGCGTCTGCTGTTCGCAAGCTACAATAAATGCTGAATTTTATAGAGACAATATACTTGAAAAAATGATGCTTAAGGTCTAGTTTGAGAGTGTGTAAGACCTGTAAAAGGTTATTTTCGAGTTGCCCCAAGCCTCTGTTTCAAAGCGAGGCTATGTGTGAAGCCACTGATACGAAAATGAGATTTTATTCCCATGCACTGAAATAAAACCCTTAGGGTGCTTCCATTTGTCAAAACTGAGCGGCAAGCCCCTTCCCGTCGTAACGAGAATTTCACTTTTAATCAAAACTATCCAGCTAGATCAGTCAAATACTGAATAGTGTGCACGAAAAAGATGGTTTTTCCACGAAAACTCTTAAAAGACCATTTCATTTTCAAACTGACTGGTCCGGCAATGGTCCGGCCGGCCAGTTCCGACAAATGGACTGAGCGCCCTTAGCTTCGTTTTGAAAGAGAGAGTTTTTGGAACTCGGAAATTGCTTGTGACTTTATTCCTTTATCATGAAATACCACAGCAACTGACATATCCGAAGACAACTGTTTTCAGGAGGTACTTTACTTTGAACGCGTTAAAGGAAAATAGGATTCAAGTATTTCGTCTTGCATTTACATACGGTCCAGCAGTAACTGTTACCTCAGTAACAAGACCCGTTTGAAGACATCTGACTGCAGAGTGGCTTCCACGCTTGTCTGCGGCACAGTCTCCGTCTCGACTGATCTCGTCTGGGGTTTAGGTTCTTTTCTGGGAGACTGAGGTCTAGAGGAGTTCATAGGATCTTTCTTAAGGGATGAGGGTCGGGATGATTCTTTGCGCGGAGATGTCGGTCTGATTTTGCCTGCAAAAAATGATATCTTTCACTCTTCTGTCCATCAACTTACGTTAACCAAAACGTCCTCATCTGATGTTCGCATCCACTTATTTTTTGCCTCATCAAACAAGCAGTAAACAAACAGAACACAAACATTTTCTTCGTACACAAACCTACTGGCCTGTTCCAGGCTCTCAGCTAGTAAGAATGACGCGTAAGTGAAAGGCACGCGAAATGTGAGCGCGTGATCTCAATTTCGCGTACCCGGATCATGGAACATGCCAGAAACCTACTGACAGAGAAAATGAAAAGTATTTACACTGAAAAGCTAAATTTATATACAAACCGAATTTGCATAGTTAACACTAATGTTATGCAACGCCTCTGTTCCTTCATAGGGACTGTCTTTTAAAATATACATCTTTCATGTTTTAATTTAAAAAAAGACAGAATTCGTCTTTCCTAGTTTGAAAGAAAACGGAGAGAATACTTATATAACAAATGGTGTTCATTTACCATCTAAGTGTCTCACTTTTTAGTAGAACGATCCTTATACGAAATTAATTTCTAACAATGCCTAAGTGATACATAACGATTTAAGTGCTAAATCGTTTTCCGTTAACAGCCATTAAAAAGTCGTGCGCAATCAGATCATTTAATGTACAAATGCAAAGCAACAGAGAACAAAAGAAAGTTCTCTGAATTTTGCTTTCAACGTTTTCCAATTCCAAAAGGGAGATAATAATTTTTCATAAATAGTTTAACATACCACGCCCCAAAGTAGTCAGTCAAGGCCTCTTACGATACTTTAAAAAGTTGACGTTGCACACTGTATAACAGGATCTCGAGTGTCGATAAAAAGAAACAAAACAATTTATATCTTGAATGCTAAGTGTGTCCTTAATTATTCAAGGCTTGATTTAGAAGCAGTCTTCATTAAATTTAGAACTCAAACTCAGACGTCTGAAAATAAACCAGCTATAAATAATCTAAGAACAGATCTTTTATTTTTCGCGAACTGAAAAGAAGGATTAACGTGTTTTGAACATTGGATTATTTTAACGACTTAAAAACGCGTCAGAGAATGTGAGCAGAAAGAAAATCAATACTACAAAAATTGAAAAGCAGAAAAATGCGTTCTCCGTAAGAAAACCGATATTTTTTTTCAAACTGTAAAAGGAAAACAGGTTCGCTCGAATGAACAATGTTGTACTACTTTTTGACTTTTCATATCTAAAATGGACGCGAGAGCAGAAAATTTGTTACGATTTGAAGAAATAACACAACAGTTTTCAATTAACAAGACATGTTGCGGCAAACTTATGCCATCTTCAGGTGTAGAAGCTCGTTACAATGTTATTTCTTCAAATCATATCTAAAACCAATGACAAAACACTGGTTCGAAACACGTGGGCCAAGCTCAACAACTTTAGGCCCTATCCACACGAATCCGGATATTTTTTGAAACTGCATCCTTTTTTTGGCACCAATAGGCCTTTTTTTGTGCACACGAAACCAGTGAATCCGCCAAGCGAAACCAGCTCTTGTTCGGTGAAAACGCTCGCAGTTCACACGAATCAGGGTAAGAAAATATGCGGTTTTAAAAATGTCAGGACTGGTGTAAACATGGCCTCAGTAACAGCTAATTGTGAAAAGCAATGGAGAAATTCAATGGAACGAGCATTTTACTAACCTACGGTCTGTTTAGCGTGCATTGCCTCCTGTTCCAACTGTCGATTTTGCCGAGTCAGTCTTAACAGCCTTTCTTCCATTGCCACTATCGTGACTGCGTGTTGTCGAGTTTGTTCCTATAAGTATACATGCATAAAACAAATGATGTAATCTCTGAAATCTATTGCTGTCTTTTCGATGTGAGTTTATCGGGTAATCGTGCGAGGTCGCTGGTACTCTAATGAGCGCGCGCAGAGCTCTGTTTTTCCTTCAAAGGTGTCTCACATGTAAGTGATGTAGCCTATTTGTTCGCTTGACCTAGAATTATGACGGCAACAAAACGTGTCGGCGAAATTTTTTTTTCTCAAAACTTAAGAGGCATTTCTGTACGATCATCCGCCTTTTTTAGCTTGAGACAACGAATTGACTCTTAGAATTGAAAGACTAGAACACACGAAATAACTGAAAAACAAAAATTAGCTGTTGACAGATTCGGACGCTCGTATTAAAAAATCGTAAGAATATGGACAGTAGCCAGTGCAATAAGCTTAAATTTGTTCTATGGTTTTTAGTATCTGCAGTTTCACTGGAACGCCACATCACTTGCATGTGAGACATCCCTGAAGGATCAATTAACGAATTCAATTCCTTTCAAGAACTTCTTCTACTTCTCAATTCTACCTTGATTCTGTTTCGTTTAACACTGGCGGGAAATAGGAATTGCAGGCTTAAATTCACATTTCCAACAAAATCACTGAATTGCTTCACTGGGGTATTGAGTTAACTTGGGTTTCACCTCACCATTTGGGATTGACCAAGGAACTAAAGCAGAAATTGCAGGTGTGTTTATTAACAAGTGCTTAGGGAAGATCCGACGGCTTTGGTGGCCCAAAAGAATCCGAAATGAAGAGTTGTGGAGACAGGAAGGGCAGCGGCCGATGGAGGAGGAGATAAAAAAAAAAAACGAACATGGCGATGGATTGGCAAAACACTGAGGGGACCACACGAACATGTGGTCAAGACAACTCTTCAATGGATCCCATAAGGGAAGCTTCAGAGAGGGAGATCCAGACACACTTGGACGCGCACAAGAAACTTGAGGAGAGAAGACTTACGTATAGCAAGAGGCAATAGTCACTGCTCAAAATAGAGTCAAAGGGCAAGAATTAATGGGGTTTAAAGGTTTCAAGACTCATTCATAGTGGAAAGTGCACTTAGTTTATTCAGCTACTTTACAGGCACTCCATTCAATACTTAGAAACAAAAAGATTCAAATCAGTACAACCAACGATTATTAGAAATCCCAACAGGCAGGAGGCAACCAGTTGGCTATTTCCAAGCGTGGCCGAGGATTTGAACTGGGGACGACCGAGAACAAATCCAGCAAGTGGCCAGAGCGGGACTCGAACCCGGGACCGCGGGATTGCGAGTCCGACGCGCTGACCACTCGGCCACGAAGATAGCCTGCGTGCAGACGATAACTTAACTCTGATTAGTACCGTCTGCGAAGCAGCGCAGAGATCCTTGTTCTGGACCCCCAACGGGCTCAACGAATTACCGGAAGTGCGTTTCGAATTCCCCTTCAACCTGATTGGCAATCACGACAAACAAAACAAAGGCCTTTTTTAACTGGCCAATCGTGGCGCGTACTCAAATCTGGGTACACAGCTGGAAGTCCAGAACGAGGATTTCGGCGCTGTTTCGCAGACGGAGTTAACCAGAGTTTAATTTCGTCTGCGCGCAGGCTACCACGAAGAGGGCTGAACGAAAAGAACTGATGAAGATGATAAAAACCCTAAATGATCGACCGTTTACTGAGTATTAGCCAGTTACATTTTAACGACGATGAAGTAATAAAGCTACCTTGAAAGAAGCGACCTCGTCTTCTTTTTAATTCCGCAGTTCTTCTTTCTCACGTTCAACACGAGCCAGCTGTTCTTTGTAGGCTGCGGATTGTTCCTGAAGCTGACTTCGTAAGTACGCCTAATGAGAAAGTTCGGTCATTTCGTTATTTAACTGCGTCTTGTCGCGCGTAACAAACACATACAAAAAAAACCTATCTTTCAGACCGATCTTTGGTTTTCAATTGTGGAATCCACTCTTTGCTGAAGTACAAGTCGCAAATCGTTATAGGCAACCGTAATAGGAAAATTTAAGTTCATTTTTAGGCAAAAAGCAGGTAACGGTTTTTCGTCCTTATCCGAGAAGACTAGAAAGTCTAACCGTTTGCAGATGTTATTGCAAAGGTAGCACTTTCTCCTCAGTTATTTTAAAGACCCTGTGTTTTGGTCCGGCCGGGGTTTGAACCCGCGACCTCCCGCTCAGCAGACCGGCGCTCTCCTAACTGAGTAAAATAGGCGGCGGTTATTAGACAGTAAGGGAAAACGGTATTTCAGCTTAAGGAAATAAATACGAGAGGTGCAGAAAGACTAACTTTGAAGAACGTACCTCAGTCTCCTTAGCCCTGTGTAATCCATCTTTAGCTTGTTCGTACTGGGACTTTGCTGTTGCCAAGGCAACCCTGTGATTCTCTAACTCCTTCTGTCGTTCATTAAGTACCTGCATAGAAAACTTAGTAACTTAGTTTACCGCCTATCCAACCCTGGCCTGCGAGAAGTCTCTTTCATTCGCACACCGTGCACGGCTCTTAGTAGCCTACGTAGCAAACGTCCCAACCTTCTCAACGAATTAGCGCGGAAACGCTTGCCACGCGAGGCTCTGAGGAAAGAAGGCCGTTTGCTTGTTGTCTACGTTACAGGCAGCCATCTGGGCTTTAAATATATCGAGGGGGAGGGCCCCGGGGTTTACAGTGGTGAAAGCGTCCCTCGTCCCTTAAATAGCGGTTATTTTACTGTTTACTTAATTTGGTGGCAGCTCCCACTGCTGTTTTTAATTTGATGGCTTATTTCCAGTAACTGACATCTCCGCAAATAGTCCTGGTTGTTGTCCCTCTAAACTTTTGCTTAACCATTGCTTCAATTTCTCTTGGGGTGATTATAAGTCACAAGAGAAATTGAAAACAATGCTTATGCAAAACTTTGGAGGGACAACAAAGAGTATTATGGTATTTTTGAAGTTCAGTACCTGTTGTAGTTGGGTAAAACTACCATGTTGTGACTCCATGATCTTTCTCTCCGCATCCGCTGCTGCTTGTATCCGCTCTCGCTCTTTTTGTTTAAATTCATGCATCATCTCATGCTGTTTTTCTTCTTCCTCAGATCTCACTTGAGCCACTGCTCGGGAAATGTGTTTTTCTTCCTCTCTCTTCATGTCCTCTTGTAACTTTAACACGACTTCCTGATGTGTCTCCTTCATTTCTGCAATCCTACACACAATGAAGAGAAGAAAATTAATGAAATTTGCTTTACTTACAAAACTAGTCTTCCATCGACACAAAAATAACCAAAATTATTGAATTTACATAGTTTTTCCAGCTTAATGAAGAACTGTAACAGTTTTTTGTATGGTTTAATGCTAAGAAGTATTTTAATTATTGTTAATACTATTATTATTCACTGGTCTTAAACTGAAAAATCTATTGTTGTTTGCTACTCCAACATGTCCTTTTTACAATGCGCTACAAATGGTCTAGTCTCCTTTGCAGCCGTATGAGGATTTTCGTAAGACTTTTGATCTTTCGTGACATTGAGTGGGAAGACTCACAAGACCTCAGAGGAACCTCAGAAACTTATACCTTATATACGGCGCTTTAAAGGTGATAAATTGTAATAGCAGAAACATCATTTAAATAGAATTTTTAAAGAACAAAACCTCGAAAAATATTCTGTTTCCTTACTATGTGTGTTGCGAATTGCTTGTCATTTGCCTGGAAAATGAACATCCTTGGTGAAACATGATCCTATGAACTACTTGGTTGCCTAGTAGGTGACGCAAAGTCTACTCCAAAATTTCATCACACAAATTAACGATGCTGATGTTTCCACAGGAGTTGATTTGGAGAGGAGAAAACTGTTATACAAATATCGTGAAGATACGAATGAGAAGTGAGGAAACGCTTCTTGAGAAATGATGTATTTCAATGCATTTTCATTCGGTTACACTAACTATCAAAGCAGACCACGAGGCAGCCGAGCATTTCGTTTGCCATGGAGGACCATCGACGAAAGATTCCGAAAAATGGTTATCTTTGTATGCTGATTGACTCCAAAGTATACTCTACTGTTACTTACTCACTTTCGGAAACCTACGTTTGCTAATTGGCTCCGAAGTTACTTTAGGAAAACTACCTCCATGGCAATAGTGCATACGCAGTAGTCACAAAAAGCTAAAACGTTTTTCGCATCAATTGAATTCCACAAATAATTGTCCAGTTTTATTATATAAGCCTATATTTAGGCATTGAAACTGTTTCCTGCCGTCTAATGCTACGGATGGCAAGTATGGAACTGGATTAAAACTTAAAGGTGGGCCAGCTTTTTCAAGTTTTAATGCTATGCCCGCAAAAATCACGATGGTAACTGATGCCTGATGAAATTTGTTTGATATCTTTATCTTTTGTGTTTGGGGTAAAGGCACTAAGTAATGACTTCAGCACAGAATTGATCTAAAACAGCCGATACCGCCCTGCTAGTATCCTCGTGACACAGTCCCTTTAAGAGTGAAAGTGAGTCCAGTGAACTTGGAATTCTTACTTTCCCTTCAGCTTCCGACACTCTTCCTTCTGATCTCTTAATTGGCGACACATATCTTCCACGCTGATAGACGTCTCTGCCAAGATTAAAGTAAGAACAGGTGAGTTGTTCGGTAGATGTGATACAAGTTTTCGACCGTTTTTGCTAATTCGAAATTTTTAAGAAAATACTCCAAAATCTCACAGTAATATTGCACGAAGATTTGCCGAAAGCGACATTCGATACCCCGAAGTTTACACTCACCAGAATCGGAATCCTCTGTGGCTCTCTTCAGAGCGTCTTCAGCCTTTTGTTGCCAAACAGCCTCGTTAGACAGCGTCTTGCAAACAAAATCCTGAAAAAATAGAAATAAAAAGTCCACGTTATAATTCATTCCACTGGCTATTGTTGTTTGACCTATTTAGTGAAAACAAAGATGGCATTCAGATGGCATTCTCTCGTGCTGATACTGTCTGTTGATCTTCAGCTCATGTTACAAGTGTACTATTGCGGCCTTTTAAACCAATGAAGCTGTAGAGATCTGGTGGTAAGCAAGGCCGTTAAGACAATAGCCCTTGCACGTTCGATATATTAAAATTCTAACACGACTACGAGGCTTTTGGGACAAAATTCCAAATTTTTCACGAATTCATTGATTGTCTCGCAATTTCCAGAGAAGACTTGAGCAAAAAGAAAACCAAACCAAATATTAAAAAATAACCAGAAAGTCTCGGAGTCATGTTAGAATTTTAATATATGGAACGTGGTCATAAGCTACGAGCAAACGGACGTAACAACACGCAGCATTATTAGCCAACAATGTTGCGTCCTGTTTGCACGGGGTTATAAGCCACGAGCAAACGGACGCAACAACACGCAACATTATTAGCCAACAATGTTGGGTCCTGTTTGTACAGGGTTATAAGCTACGAGCAAACGGACGCAACAACACGCAACATTATTAGCCAACAATGTTGCGTCCTGTTTGTACAGGGTTATAAGCTACGAGCAAACGGACGCAACAACACGCAACATTATTAGCCAACAATGTTGCGTCCTGTTTGCACGGGGTTATAAGCTACGTGCAAACGGATGCAACAACACGCAACATTATTAGCCAACAATGTTGCGTCCTGTTTGTACAGGGTTATAAGCTACGAGCAAACGGACGCAACAACACGCAACATTATTAGCCAACAATGTTGCGTCCTGTTTGTACAGGGTTATAAGCTACGAGCAAACGGACGCAACAACACGCAACATTATTAGCCAACAATGTTGCGTCCTGTTTGCACGGGGTTATAAGCCACGTGCAAACGGACGCAACAACACGCAACATTATTAGCCAACAATGTTGCGTCCTGTTTGCACGGGGTTATAAGCTACGTGCAAACGGATGCAACAACACGCAACATTATTAGCCAACAATGTTGCGTCCTGTTTGCACGGGGTTATAAGCTACGTGCAAACGGATGCAACA
>CALNXK010000241.1:585000-612500 GCA_942486035.1 Porites lobata | reverse complement strand
ACCGCAAAAACGAGTACGGTGACCCTCATTTTTTATTTCATGATTTTAATAAGGACAGTGCTTCCTTTCGATGAGAAAAAAATTGGTACAAATCTATGTTCAGTTTTTGGCAATTTTACTAAATTGTACGGATTGAGCTATCACGGGTCGAAAAGCGCGTGTCCAATTTGATTCTACTTTGGAGCGTAAAGTAAAAACAAGGGTATTAAAAGGCATTTTTCTGGTACGTAAGTGGATAAAAAATACATTAAAGTCAAATTCTGTGCGATACCTCATGCATCATCGAAAAAATCTCTCCTTTTTGTCTAGTTTTGGGCTGCGCGGGGTTTTTGCCAAAGGGTCCTAAATAGCCGTATTTGTCAGCATTGTGACGTCAAAACAAGCACGGTGACCCGCACTTTTTATTACTTTTTTATCATCTTCTTGACTTGTTACAGTGTACCAAGTTTCATCTACAATCTATGTTACGTTCTTTTACTAAGGAATCACCTTAAACGTATATCGCAGTCTTTAAAAGATCTTGTGTAGTCTGTGTGTTCAATGCAAATTAACTATACTCGTAACCCATGCACGCGAGGGCGCAACGCCGTTTGCAATTGCCCTGACTGGGGTAAGAACTGGACGGATTGTAAGGGAAAAGGCGGACTGCAAACAGTCAAAGTTGAATTCAGAATTAGTCCACACTGGAGCAATTGAAAAATGTATTGTTAGCAATAAATGCTGAATGTTATAAAGCAGTACCTCATAGAGACAAAATACTTAAAAAAAATGATGCTTAAGGTATAGTTTGGGAGTGTGTAAGACCTGTAAAAGGCCATTTTCGAGTTGCCCCAAGCCTCTGTTTCAAAGCGAGGCTATGTGTGAAGCCACTGATATGAAAATAAGATTTTATTCCCATGCACTGAAATAAAACCCTTAGGGTGTATCCATTTGTCAAAACTGAGCGGCCAGCCCCTTCCCGTCGTAACGAGAATTTCACTTTTAATCAAAACTATCCAGCTAGATCAGTCAAATACTGAATAGTGTGCACGAAAAAGATGGTTTTTCCACAAAAACTCTTGAAAAGGCCATTTCATTTTCAAAGTGACTGGTCCGGCAATGGTCCGGCCGGCCAGTTCTGACAAATGGACTGAGCGCCCTTAGCTTCGTTTTGAAAGTGAGAGTTTTTGGAACTCGGAAATTGCTTGTGATTTCATTCCTTTATCATGAAAACCACAGCAACTGACATATCCGAAGACAACTTTCTTCAGGAGGTACTTTGCTTTGAACGTGTTAAAGGAAAATAGGATTCAAGGATTTCGCTTTGCATTTACATACGGTCCTCCAGTAACTGTTACCTTAGTAACAAGACCAATTGTTCCAGTTTGTACACATCTGACTGCAGAGTGGCTTCCACGCTTGTCTGGGGCACAGTCTCCGTCTCGACTGATCTCGTCTGGGGTTTAGGTTCTTTTCTGGGAGACTGAGGTCTAGAGGAGTTCATAGGATCTTTCTTAGGGGAGGAGGGTCGGGATGATTCTTTGCGCGGAGATGTCGGTCTGATTTTGCCTGCAAAAAATGATATCTTTCACTCCTCTGTCCATCAACTTACGTTAACCAAAACGTCCTCATCTAGTGTTCGCATCCACTTCTTTGTTTTGCTTCATCAAACAAGCAGTTAACAAACAGAAGAGAAGCATATTCTTAGTACACAAACCTACTGGCCTGCACCACGCTCTCAGGTAGTAAGGATTACGCGTAATTGCGGATTTCCACTGTCGCGTAATTTTTGCGTGCCGTACGCACGTAAGTTTTACGCGCGTAAATAAAATGGAGACAATGCATGGAAGGTCAAGCGTAAACTTAAAAGTTCAACCCCGCTCAACTTTGACGTTTATGCGTAGCGTTTCATAAATTGCCTCTATTTCATTTACGCGCGCAAATTTTACGTGCGTTCGCACGAAAAAATAACGCGACAGTGGAAATCAACCTTACGTGAAAGGCACGTGAAATATGAGCGCGGGATCTCAATTTCGAATACCAGGAACATGGAACAGGCCACAAACCTACTGACAGACTTGGACAAAACGAAAAGTATTTAAACTGAAAAGCTTAAGTTATATACAAACCGGATTTGCATAGTTAACGGTAATGTAATGCAACGATTCCTTTATAGGGACTGTCTTTTAAAATAAACATCTTTCATGTTTTAATTTTAAAAAAGACAGAATTCGTCTTTCCTAGTTTGAAAGAAAACGGAGAGAATACTTATATAACAGATGGTGTTCATTTACCAGACAAAATCTAACTTTCTCACTTTTTAGTAGAACGATCGTTCTACGAAATTAATTTCTAACATTGCCTAAGTGATACATAACGATTTAAGTGCTAAATAGATTACCGTTAACAGCCATTAAAAATTCGTGCGCAATCAGATCATTTAATGTACAAATGCAAAGCAACAGAGAACAAAAGAAAGTTCTCTGAATTTTGCTTTCAACGTTTTCCAATTCCAAAAGGGAGATACTAATTTTTCATATATAGTTTAACATACCACCAAAGTAGTCAGTCAAGGCCTCTTACGATACTTAAAAAAGTTGACGTTGAACACTGTATAACAGGATCTCGAGTGTCGATAAAAAGAAACAAAACAATTTATATCTTGAATGCAAAGTCTGTCCTTAATTACTCAAAGCTTGATTTAGAAGCAGTTTTCATTAAATTTAGAACTCAAACGCAGAGGTCTGAAAATAAACCAGCTATAAATAATCTAAGAACAGATCTTCTATGTTTTCGCGGACTCTTGGGAATTCTATTTCTTTTCCACTGAAGAGAAGAATTAACGTGTCTTGAGCATTGGATTATTTTGAGGACTTAAAAACACATCAGAGAATGGGAGCAAAGCGAAAATCAATACTACAAAAATTAAAAAGCAGAAAAATGTGTTCTCTGAAAGGAAACCGATATTTTTTTCCAAAACGTAAACGAAAACAGGTTCGCTTGAATGAACAATGGTGTACTCCTTTTTTGACTTTTCATATCCAAAACGGACTCGATAGCAGAAAATTTGCTACGATTTGAAGAAATAACACAGCAGTTTTCAATTAACAAGACATGTTTCTGCAAACATATGCCATCTTCAGTTGTAGAAGCTCGTTACAATATTATTTCTTCAAATCATATCTAAAACCAATGACAAAACACTGGTTAGAAACAAGTAGGCCAAGTTCAACAGCTTTAGACCGTATCCACACGAATCCGGTTATTTTTTGATACCGCATCCTTTTTTTTGGCACGAATTAGCCTTTTTGTGCACACGAAACCAGTGAATCCGCCAACCGAAACCACCTCTTGTTCGGTGAAAACGCTCGCCAGACTGGTTTATGCCACCCCGTTCACACCAATCCGGGTAAGAAAAGATGCGGTTTTAAAAATGTCAGGATTCGTGTGAACGTGGCCTCGGTAACAGTTAATCGTGAAAGCATTTAAGAAACTTAATCGAACGAGTATTTTCCTAACCTGTGGTCTGTTTAGCGTGCATTGCCTCCTGTTCCAACTGTCGATTTTGTGGCGTCAGTCTTAACAGCCTTTCTTCCATTGCCACTATCGTGACTGCGTGTTGCCGAGTTCGTTCCTGTAAGTATATAAACAAATATAAACAAATAATTACAACGATGTAATCTCTGTACTATCTTGCTAACTATTCTATTTGAGTTTGTTGGGTAATCGTGCGAGGTCGATTTAACAAAATCATTGAATTGCTTCACTGGGGTATTGAGTTAACTGGGTTTCACCTCTCCATTTGAGGGATACTACGAGAAGTCACGCGCGGCATCCCCGCTCGCTGCGGCCGACACTCATATTTAACAGTTTATAAATGAGAATATATTGAGTTAACTCCGAGACACAAAAACCTTTTAAAAAATCACCAAATGGCCCTGCATTTGTGTGGTGCAGAAACTTAGAGATTGACTGAGGAAATAACTAAAGCAGAAATTGGAGGTGTTTATTAACAAGTGCCTAAGGAAGATCCGACGGATTTGGCGGCCCAAAAGAATTCGAAATGAAGAGTTGTGGAGACAGGAAGGGCAGCGGCCGTTAGAGGAGGAGATAAGAAAACTAACATGTCGTTGGATTGGCAAAACACTGAGGGAACTCTGGGTTAGACTAGAAGTTCGATTTCATCTGGACCTTTTTTTAGCTAATATGATCTGATTTAATTGTATTATACTATATCATTTAGAATGAAGGTGATGACTGTGGACGAATAACAGCAGCTAATCGCATGACAGTTTAATAGGTCAAGTTCATATTCGATTCTGTGGTAAACAAAGGTGAATCGCGCTATCAACTGTAACATTTTAGAACTGCAATCAAGGTCACAAATAACTCCTCTGCGCCCTGTGTTTGATCCTCTACATCAAACTATTTACGTTTTTTTCCTGTTTTAGGGCTAAACAATGCTAGGAGTGGAATTAGGTGATTACACTTTTATTCTTCTCGAACGTACAGCTCACACGAACACTCCATTGGCGTTCAGCACAGAATTGACCTAAAACAGAAATATTCTTGTGACATACACCGAATGCAAATATGGCGGACCTCTCGGCCGGGCCGGGTCTAGTTGCGCGAAAGCGAGGCTAGTGAGGCCTCAAGAGTTTTGTTTTTACTGCGCGGCTTAGCGATTAAGTCGATCGATATGGTTTGCTTTGAGTTGTTGCATGCCTGAGGGCCACCAAAAAGAAGATTTTACTCTAGCTGGAATAGCCTTTACTTTCCCGAGATCTTTTTACAAAGAAAGTTAAGGATTCATGCGATTCGGCGCGGCGATGGGAAGCACTTTACAGCGAAAGTGTGCTCGAACACTTGCTTTAGATGAGAGACCTCACGAAAGTATTTGAATGAAATAATTTTCACAAGAGATGGTGCTGTTCCAAGATGTTTGCATGGTCTGCTATTTATCCAACAAAAGGTAAACATTCACGAAAACTGGAGCATCTACTGTGGACTGTAAGATCTTTTACATTTCACGCTGAAAACAGCTGCATTAAAATATAAGAACAACAATAACAATCGCCTGTTAATCCTACAAGCGTGGGCTGTGAAACTATGTAAGAACCAGAAGAAAGCGACATATTTCAAGAACAGTCGACCAAAGTGCACTGAAAAAACTAACAGAGGAACCGTTGCCAACTAAGAAAGTAAGAAGAAGGAAAAAGGTTCTGGCAGAGAAAGAGCGTGCAAGTATTCGAGCATTGTATTTGACCTTGCGAGTGATCTGTTTTAGCAACTTGTTGAATGGTTTCGAGATAAACTAACAGCGATTTTCCAAAAATTGCTTCTTTTATGGCACTGCTCAAACTCTTGAACACAGGATCGTGAAGACTGTGAAAACATTCGGCCTTGTTGTCTGTCGTTGTGTCCCCGAGAGCGCGTAAAGATTAGTAAATCGAGACGGCGGATTCACTCGTTCTCGAGGATATTTAACTTTCCTTGGCAAGAGAACGGACAAAGCAAACTTGAAACAGAACCATGAATCTTTCAGTTATTCACCCATTTTAATAGTTTCGTGAGTCTTCTCTTCTGAAGTGAAGCGAGCACACTTTCGTTCTTAGTTTAACTCCGTGTTAAAAAGTGCCTCTATTCGCCGCGCCGAACCGCTTGAATCCATTTCTTTCTTCGTAAAGAACACTAGCAAAGCGAAGATAATCAACTTTCGTCTCTGCTGGAGTTAAATCTCCTATTTGATGGCTCTTAAGCACGTAACAACTCGAAGGAAACCATATTCATCGACTGAATCGCTAAGACGCGCAGTCAAAACAAAACTCCCGAGGCCTCACTAGCCTCGCTTTCGCGCAACTAGCCCCGGGCCGACCGAGAGATCCGCCTTTTGCCTGAGAGCGGACGAAAAAGCCCAGAAAACCGAAATTGATATGGCTGCCATGTGACAAAGGCCCATAAAATCTGTTTGATATCTTTTTCCTTTGTGTTTGGGGTAAAGGTTCTAAGTACTAGCTTCAGCACAGAATTGACCTAAAACAGACATATCCTTGTGACATAGACTCCTTAAGAGTAAAAATGAGTCCAGTGAGCTTGGAATTCTTACTTTCCCTTGAGTTTCCGACACTCTTCCTTCTGATCTCTTAACTGGCGACACATATCTTCCACGCTGATAGACGTCTCTGCCAAAATTAAAGCAAAGACAGATGAGTTGCTCGGTAGTTGTGATACAGGTTTTCGGCCTTTTCTGCTCGTTCGAAATTTTAAGAAAAGACTCCAAAACTTCACCATAGTGTTGCACGAAGATTTGCCGCAGCCGATATTTGGTACCCCGACGTTTTTACTTACCAGAATCGGAATCCTCTGTGGCTCTCTTCATAGCGTCTTCAGCCTTTTGCTGCCAAACAGCCTCGTTAGACAGCGTCTTACAAACAAAATCCTGAAAAAAATAAAAAGTCCACGTTACAATTCATTCCACAAAGCCCTTTTCTCCCTATCTATTTTTAGTGAAAACAAATATGCCATTCTATCGCTCATTTCACATCACTATTGCTACTTTTTAAACAACCAAGCTGTGGAGGATCTAATGGTGAGCAAGGCCGTTAAGACCATATATTTAAATTCTAACATGACTCCGAGGTTTTAGGGACAAAATTGCAAATTTTTCACGAATCCATTGCCTGGTAATTCCCAGAAAAGACTTGAGCACAAACCAAACCAAAAGTATAGAAAAATGACCAGAGAGCCTCGGAGTCATGTTAGAATTTTAATACATCGAACGTGGGCTATTTGGTCATAGGCTACCTGAAAAAGGGATGCAATGATTTCCAACATTGTTGCGCCAACAATGTTGCGTGTTGTTGCGTCCATGTTGCACTGGTGCGCAAACGGATGCAACAGATCCCAGCAACACGTAACAACATGCAACAGGGTGTGCAAACTGACGTAACATGTAAAATCCAACAATGTTGGGAGTTTTTGCCAACAATGTTGCGTCCGTTTGCACGGAGCTATAGACGCAGAGCATCCTGATAAACTTGATTAACAATGGTAGTGTTTCCAAGGGCGATCCGTTTTTAATCTCTGTTATATTTATTGTTTTAACTAAATCAAATCCTCAATACAAAAACTCTGTCAACCTATTTATAAGAAATACAATAGCCATCTAATAACAATCATAATTTTAACCATTGATAGTAAATGAAAACATTTCCAAGGCTGGCAGATCTCTATGTTTATAGATGGAAAATAAAAACCTCATGCTCTCCCCTTCTTTTTTAGGCACCTATTTTCGCGATCTTCGTTCTTTAATTCCAAAGCCGGATAAGTAGGTAAAGATTTTGTTATAATAATCTTACCTTAATCCATGACAGTGAATCATGAGTTGTAAGCTCCTCAACTAAAGTCAGCTCTTCTTCCAGCGCAGTGCATGAGCAGCGCATGTCCGACCTGACTTTGACAGTCGTTTCTATGGATGGAGTGGATCAATTTAGGTTTCGGGGAAACTGCCCACCTACCCCTCCCCCCCTCCACCCTAACTCAACGTTAATATTTGCGTCTCACTTGGGGCAAAATGTTGGGTTAATCCGATGGAGTATACAGCAGAGAAATAAACGATTTTTCTGAATACGAGCTTAAGTAATAAAAAGTACAGCTTTTTTGCTGTTCTGAGCGTCTCTGGAAAACACAGCAGAGAAATAAACGATCTTTCTGAATACGAGCTTAAGGAATAAAAAGTACAGCTTTTTTGTTGTTCAGACGGTTTCCGGAAAACACAGCATAGAAATGTATGATCTTTCTTAACATGAGTTTACGTAACAAAACGACTGCTAATACGTCTTTCACTGAAGTTCCCACTATCGTGAAAACATTACTAGAAAAACTCCTGGAATGTATAATAACCTATAAAGAAAATGAAAACGTTCTGCTTCTTCCGACTCCGATTTTTTATTATCACTAAGTCATAAGCGCTTTTACTACTCCGCTTACGACTCCGACTACGACTCCGTCGCTAGTGAAAACCAGCCTTAAGCGGACTAATGTTGGACGTCCTGTGATTTACTCACCAGCATGCCTTCTAGATGTTTCCTCAGTTCATCCGTTGAATCTTTTAAGTCTTTGTCTTTTGCTTCTTTCTACCATGGTCAAAGCAAGCAAAAAGGGTAAATGACTAAAAAACTGACTATTACCAAAAAAGAAAACCTTTTCAGTTCTTAAGACATTTATTTAGATTTAGCAAGCTAACTGTCGTACGTCCATGAACGACAACATAAACTGAATTAAGAAATTGAAAAAGGCTGCGGCAGAAGGGTCGCTATTGACTGACAAATTTAAGGGTGTGGACGGGAGGGGTACGGAACTTCAGTTTTCAGTTTTATTTCAGCCTCTAATTAGGAGTTACGTCACGTAACGTAACGTAGGAGTTACGTCACGTTTTCCCAAGGTAGGAGAACGCGGCATTTCTTAACCAAAGGATAACATTTTGTCCAATTAAGGCTCACAGATCAGCTAACCACACCCCCTAATAAAACCTCCACATGAAGGAGCTGTTACTTAAAAAACCCATCTTCTTAATCACATCATAATAATTGATGTTTAATTTTCCCAGCGTTATCTGGATAACGCGAGTATTATTTGGGGTGGAGGAGGCAGGTGGGGTGGGTTCGGGGTAAGGTTCACACTCAAAACAAACGAGGCTCTTCAGTGAATACTGAACTCACTTCACTTCACTTTCTGAGTTTGCCTACTGCTGGATTTCTTCCACTAGAGTTAACTTCTCTTGAGCCAGATTCCTCACGTGATCAAGCAATTCATCGTCATCCAGTTCATGATCAACTGTTCTTTGAACATCGACGCGGAATGTGTGTTCAACCAACTTCCGCCGGAAACGATCAAACTACAGAAGGACATAAATACACAGCCATTTTGAAGTTATTTTTGTAAGCCCCACCTTTTCCCATTTTGAGAATCGCTTTGGCGGCTCGCTTGCACGTGACCTGATTCCCGTGATACCCAAATAAAATGGCCGCCTGATATAACAAGATGCCGGGCGGTGAGGGTAAAAGGCGGAATGAGTTTGCGGAATGGCATGTGGCATGGCTTGCGGAATGACATAATTATGCGGAATATGAATATACGCAGCTGAATGATCCAAACAAATAAATTAAACTGAAAGAGCGCCCTTTTTTGGCACCAATAAATTTCAGTTGATACGAAGCCGTCGGAACGGGTCTTCTGATTGGTCAACAACTTCACTTCCGTTGCAGCGGTTGCAAATTTTTCATTGGTCAATAAAGAATAGTGCTTTTGAAGTCGGTTTTGATTGGTCAATAAAGAATAGTTCTTTGGCACATATTTGAAAGTTCATTAAATGAGTCGCGTAGGAGATTTGTGGCGAAAATTTACCTAAAATTTAGTCAGTTTTGATAATTCGCTGTTCCTTTAATTATCAGTTGGAGCAACCGGGGGCAGGGCTCTTGCCCGAATTGCGCGACGGTGTATTTTAACCGCTCGAAACCAGTAGAATGCAGCAATTGCGGCTACCATTTGGGAGGTTCAGCCGCGGCCAAGATGCCAAAATTGTCTTGCCCGGTGGCAGTCCACATTCATGGTGGACTGTACTCTTTGCGAACAAGCACCAGGGACGATAGATGTTTCGTTTACAAAGAATGCGACAACTGGATTTGCCTACACTCAAAATGGAAGGACATCCGTGCCATGTATGTATCAAGCAACCGGACAGATGAATTTTCTTGCCAGCACCTAAAGCACGTGGCAGAGAGCGTGGAAGCCAGTGGCATTTTTCCTCTCACCGAAGACAAAATATCTTCTTAAAGAAAGAAATAAGCGTTGACAGGCCAAACACGACTCATAAGCTCGTGATAATGTGAAACGTGACCTTGAGAGTCTGCTTGAACAGTGGTTCTCTTTCTTTTTTCTCTCGCGCGAAGGTTACTAGCACTACACAGTGCAAGAGGTGTAGCATTCTAAACGTTGACTGAGTAAATCTTGTTTTTGCCGCACTAAATCTTATATTTAGAGGTCATGAAGCAGGTTTGTTACATGCATACTGAGTAATCATTTCCTGTGGTTTATGCTTCGGTAGGTGTCCCTGATAGGATCTGATTTCAGATGCAGTTGTAAAGTGTTTTATATCCTTTGACCTCTGTTTATTAAGGCTGAATAAAGATTTTAGTTTTTTTGGTTTTCTCCGAAATGGCTGTATCTGAATAACTACATGCATGCATGCAAGTTTCTTTGTCCGTGAATGTGATTATTTCCTGCCATGTCAGTATGACTCTGGGCCCAGCTCTATAGTGTGGTTTGCAGGATTTTGAATTTCCACGGATAGTGCGATCTTCAGATATGAGTTGTACACTGTAGCTTAAAAACTAAAGCTACACCAAGTTTGGAGAAATATGCCGTGCGGAGAAAAAAAAAACAGACCCCCGAGCGGCTCACCCAATCGGCACTCATGTGATTCGTCCGTGACTGAAAAATACTACTCCCGATTTTACATACTCAAAAGGTTGGACTTTCAGTTTGTACCGTCTAACCTCACTTATTGGGATACAGTAAGGGACAGAGCATAGTGCGTATTAGAAAGGTGTCCGTATAAGAGAGGGTACTACGATAAGGTTGCTTTTATGACAGACTGCAAACCAGTCCGTATTTTTGCGTATTCAAGTACGGGCGAGCAGTTTGAGAAAAAAAACCGACTGTTTTGCAGTCTACTTTTATGATGCCACTTGCTAAAACCAGGTTCACACTGGTCTTTCAACTGCATTTAATTTTATTAATTCAAAGTACAAAGACACTGTCTTTCCCCCGTGGGGGACTCTCTATAATGACCTATACGGGGAGGGATTTCACTCGTTGAAGTATACGAAAGCGTAGGAAAATCCGAGGGAAATCTGAGGGTTAGTAGTGAACTGATATTTGGCCAAAAAAGAAAAAGAATAGTCAACTGATAATTAGCCAAAAAATTAGTAGTTAACTGAGAAATGAAAAGTTAACAGTTAAGTAACATTCTATTAATTATACTGAATACGATCGTTGATGTTAATGAAAGCAACAAAGTTTTGCAAACAGAAATGCTATTTTCTGACTTTTTTCTGTCCCTCTGATGACCCGGTGGTACATCAACTGAACATATTACATTATGTGCAAAAGGCACCGGGGCAGTACCCGGCAAACAAATAGCGTCCGTCATAGAGCATGGTTGTAGACAATTCCACGAATAATTCTTTAGGATAAGGAAATACTGTTGTCACGGATCCAAAAGGACGTCAAGTTAAACATTACTAACAAAGAAAAAAGCTGTGACTCTTAGCACTGGATCTGGCTAAAAGGAATTTCTGAAGTTTCAAAGAAATCAGCATCTTTCATTTAAGTACATGGAAAAACGGTTTTTACCGACCTAATACATGTAAATCAAGAGACTGTAAATGTCAATGAATTTTTACTTACGAGATATCACTTTTGTAACTGATGTTTCAGTTCCAACTATTCAGACTTTTAAGCTCATGCTTAAACCGGTCTTTCCGAAACAGTTTCATTTCTTAAAACCTTTGGATATCTTTATAAAGCTTTTGAAATAGGCGAAAAAAGGGTACGTCTGCGAAAAAGGTAACATTGAGGATGTAGAAAAAGTGTGTATCGAGGTACAAAAAAACTTCTAAGAACGTAGGTGGAAAACCTACCCGCGGTTTCTCACTTCAGTCCGAACAAAACATGTAGTGCTTTGAAGGACGCCCAAGACTTTGGAAAAAGAGTAAAGGAATCGCTTAACAGAACTACAAATTCGAAGTGGGCTACACTCACGAAAAGTCGAATTGCCCCATGTCAATGAAATTAGTCGTTAACTGAGAATTTGCCCAATAAATAGTAGTTAACTGATATTTGGTCGAAAATTTAGTAGTTAACTAAGAATTGGGTACCCCCATTAGCACCTTCAAATGTGTGTCTGTGAAAGAGCCCAAAGAGCGGCTAACAGATGAATGTTCAGGCTTTATATGATAAAGTTGAGAAAACGTTCTATTTTTGTGAATGATTCCTATTTTAAAATGATAGTGCATTTACAGTATTTAAAAGGGATCCAAAGTTGTAAACTGCAAGGTATGTGAAAAGGGGTACCATTTGTCAATACAAGGTATATGAAAGGGCTACCCTTTTCGTACAAAATTGGACCTGGTCTTTCGCTATTTTGCAAGTACAGAAAACATTTACTAGATTACAAAATGTAATAGAAAAGATCTTTATGCTATCTGCAGTCGATTCAAGCCTTATAAAAATGTTCCTCTGTACACCTAGCATAGCACATCAACAAGACGGGATCCCCCCTTTTGCATGCCGATTAACGTGATCGGGATTCGAGATTCACCTGATCACCGTAGTGTCCGTAATAAAGATAGGTTAAGTCTATATGAATGTAGTCACTGAGGCCGAGATTTAGTGTCCGTTTTATTATTGAGAAAGTCCGTATTATAGAGGTAATTTTTTAAAGACAATTTATAAGAATTGTGTCGGGACATTAGAAACAATCCGTAACCGAGAGGCGTCGGTACCGAGCGGTTCGACCACGTTTTTTTGCGAAATGTAGTGGATTTACCGTTTGCTTTATCTACACCTTGGCCCTAGAAATGGCAAGAACTTCGCGTGGTTCGGATGACCACGTAAAATGGCGGTCCCGTCTCCTAATATTAAACGGAATGATAACGGAGAAAATCCAGCACCCCAACGATTTCCCCCCCAGAAAATCACATCCATCGTTTAGCTTTAAAACTTTGCCGCAAAAATGTCGAAAGATTCACTTTTCTTCTCGTGCCTTCCGATCGAAAAACCATCCAAAAGGTCCGGAGCTTGCTTGTACGGAATCTAACCCACGCCCTCTGCGATACTGGTACATTGGTGCAGCGCTCTACCAATTGAGCTAATGACTGGCCAATTAAGAGCTGGTATAGCAAAACCAACATTTTAAAATTACCGGAACGGATCACAGCACAACACATAATTTTTTTTTTTCAAAAATACAAGGACCATTTTGTTTGGACCTCTCCCGGCGGGCAACCCTTAACAATTGTCATTTGAATACACTTTTTTTAAAGAAAACGTCCAATTTTGGAACTGAGGCTGCACGTTCTTATTTTTCGCAATTTGAGGTTTGAAAACGTTATTAAAATGTTCTTAATTTACATGGCATATGGAAACTACATTGTTAATATTGAAAAAATAAAATGTCCCCAATTGTTTTGGTCAATTCATCTGTTAGACTACAGTTTGCCTTTATTTATACTACTCATTCAAAAAACAGAAAATAGCAAATAAGGGAAATTAAGACGTTCGTGACTGACTCTCAGCCTGGGTAGGTTCTCAGCTCATTTTCTTAAATTGAGTTTAATCTCAGCCTCAATACCCCAGGAGAGAATCATTACGATATTTCTCTTAAATATAATGTACTTAAACAATAAAATACTCTCTAACAATTCCTACGAAATCAACAGAAAATCCACCTCACGCGCACGTCGAAATGTCCAAAAAATGGTACGTGGACAGACTACGAAGAATCCCACCGAAAAGGTCTAAAACCGAAACACTGGAAATTGTGTGAATGTTGTGAGATTGACCCGACGTGATTTAAAAAATAAAATTACTAACAAAAAGAAGTTAAGGCGCTTCGACTTTCTTGACAGCACTCCCGACTTGAGTGCTGTAAGAATATCACTGTTGTTAACCGAATATCATAAAATAATGTAATAGGATGAGTAAAAGTAAACTCAAAAAGAGGTTTTCAGTGAAAGACAGAGGATCCAATGAAACACTAGGCAGGATATTCAGCGGATTTCTAGATGTATCCGACGCGTACATTTGATTTCGGGATGAGGTAAACGCTTTTCAAACTGGCAATTAAAGTAGTGTCCAGGTCAGCGCTGTCCCATAGCTAACTGTGTCCGTTTAAGTCTCAACATTCCAAAAAAGCAAGAATACATAAAACTAGCAAATTAAAGCGAGCACGTTTTTCGATTTTATGCTTAGGGACTGACTGGGAGGTCGTCGGAAAATTATAGTAAAAGGCCTAAAGGATACTTTTCTGGGCGTGGCTCAGGCATTATTTGAACTCTATAATAAAACCTTAACCAGACTGATTTGACAGCGTTTCGATTTTTACAGAAATATGTCCTTTCGCACGGCTCTAAGTTGTACCTATTGCCGCGGGCTTAAGTATAACCAAACTTTGGGTCATAATATATAACCGGCATTCACCATCCATGTAAATAATCTTTATTCCTATATACGGAAATTACTATATATACTATATACTGATATTACTATATACTGAAACAGTGGATAGCTCGCATATGCCACGGGAAAGCAATAGTTTTGGCCTCCGAGCAAATGCGCGCGGAAATTGCACTCCTTGTAAGGAATGAATGTGTTAATATCATAATTTTAGTGCTCTATTATCTCATTGCTTTAGTATACACTAAAAAAACTATTCACCTCACTGTCGTTAGCTAGTGGTAGGCATTTAAGTATCCAAAATAAATCTTTTGCGTGAAAATTATGGAATTACCTTTTTTCGAGCGGAAGATAACTAACATAAATTCTAATCTATAATGATTTAAGACAATATGTCCTTTTTTTTTTTGAAATCGTGTAACACAATGAGTTAAGCAGTTTAAAGACAACTTCGAATGTATACGCTGTATTCGACATAACCTGAGTCGTTTTTTTGTCGCTAGTGCTGAATGGACAAAGTACATACACGGAGTGTGGTAGATCTCTTAACTTCTCGTGACAAAGGTCTAAACATTGAATTTGACACATATTATTGAGATGCCCGAAATTCTTATGACGACTATTTAACAGTAATACCAGGGGCGGATCCAGGGGGAGGGTGCAGGGGGTGCGCACCCCCCCCCCGGGATGACCTGCTGCCGCTTTCTAATTAACACTGTGCAGTCGCTTGACAGACATACAAAATCTGCTCTATCGTTTGATATGTATTCTCAGCAGTTCACATTATGTTATTTCCCAGTCAAAAGCCCTCTTCTTCGTATTCGCTTTTAAAATTTTTTACGTCATCAGTCAGTTAGTGGTGCACCCCCTCCTAAGAAAAATCCTGGATCTGCCCCTGAATACGTTTCTTGAAATGGTATATCTGATGCACGATAATGATTACAGTGTAAAAAGTTTAGAATAAATGCCTAACAAGCCTCCCCCAAAGTCTCCAATCTTTTTTACGAGCCATCATGAGCCACCTTCTTCCATCAACATGCTGAGGTTGTGTCTTGTAAGCGTAAGCACAGGCGTAAGACGTGAAATGCTTTGTTGCTGTGAAAATTTCAAGGGCTCTAGTATGATTTTCCGAAACTTTTAGGTGCAATTTAACGTCGTACGAAAGTAAGAATTTTTCTGAATCCGCTCTCCATCACATCCGAAGACTTTAGGTTCCCCTTTTTTCTAAGAAAAATAGTGTAACCTGGGTAGTATGAAAATATGAAAAAATTCAACTTCCGAAAATCAGGGGAATTTATTACATAAGCTTCGAAAATTGGACTTGATTTAATCGTTCATCTGGCAAATTTTAGCCGTCCTCAAGCAAACAAAAATCCTTGGCAGTAAAAGAAGAAGAAGATGCTTTTATTGAGTGAGGGTAACTTCTACAGTTACAAAAACTGATATCCTTAGCGGCCCTAGATAAAAAAGAATTATAAAAATATGTTAAAAAATAATTAAAACTAGTCTTAAACTAAGCTAATAGAAAAATATCCCATAAAAAAGGATAAAAATTATTACAAACTATTAATAAAAACTACAAATTACGGTTAAAAACTTCACATACATGATAATAAAAAACTTTTTTTCGTACAATATTTGCGTCTCCAAACAAATATTGTACAGAAAATTTTCTGTCCGGCTATTTTTTAGCCTCCCGCGCAGACGTCCTTAGCAAGCTGTTTTAACCTCATTAAAGTCCACTTATGTTGATGAAATTGTATAACGGACATAACGAGGACAACCTCGCAGCTAAAATAACGCTAGCTGCGTCTTGAGCCTCTTCATGCTACTAAAGATTTGCTTCAGTTTCTTCATCCTGCAATGTCATCCGGACGGTGTCGATGTAATGATCTGCGAGTTACGTTTTGCCATGTAAAACTCCAGCAGAGCTAAGACAGCCCGGTCCATGCAATGCTATCAAACGAGGTGATCATCACACCTTTACTTTATACCATCCCGCATGCTTTGTGATCCCACCTTGTTTGGATGATTCGGTCCACACCGTCTGTTGCTATTGTTCTATAAACAACATTTCGAAAAAAACAAACAGAGTTAAATGAATCTAATTGGCTTTAATTTATTTGCCTTTTACGAAGGTTTTGTGGTTTATTTTCGACCTTTTCAGGTTCTTCCGTGTGTGCACCCCAGGAAAACGGACAAACGTTAGGATAAAGAATTCCCAACACAACCATCCACAGGAGATTCACTAAGAACAGAGGCCGTGCCGCTTAAACAGACGATCTGGAATATGTAGATATCTGCTCATCATAGCAATCGGACAATTTGCTATAGGAAGCTAGAATAATCCAAGCTCCATCCATGTACTGATCAGTTTCGCTCGATTACATGTCACCTTCGATCTTAGGGCCTGTTTACATGGAGGTGGGGGACCCCAGGTAGGTGAGGTAACCCGCTTAGGTGAGGTAAAAAAATAACCCTCCTTTACATGCAATCTTACAACCCCGCCTTACCGGGGTGCACTTTCTCAAGATTATTGAATGGTCGCTAAGCACGTAAACAAGAAAAATGCGGGCAAACACTCACTCTCTTGTTGCTCTTGCTGCAACCCGTCAGTGCAATAGCTTTCTATTGTTAACTTTAATCATAATGCAAAGACACCGCGAAAGTGAATTTTGCGCGAATTTGATGTATCACGAATCCGACCCCGGCCAGGCGGGTTACCCCACCTTGAAACGTTTACATGACAAATTGTGACCCCGGCTGAGAGGGTAACCCGGTCTGGTAGACCGGGCTACCCGCCTTGGCGGGTCACCCCACCTATCATGTAAACGTGATCAAATTAAAATGAGAGATTATATGAACAGGCGGGTTACCCCACCTAAGCGGGTTACCTCACCTACCTGGGGTCCCCCACCTCCATGTAAACAGGCCCTTAACTTCGGAACGAACAAACTTAGTAAGCACATCACGAGCTTGCTATTTCTGCTTTTCTTGAAGTTGAGTCGCTCGAAAACATTCCAACGAGCAAATGCCACGACTGACGTGCCTGTTGCAAATCGTCCCCCGTTCCCTGCCCTTACAGTCCGTCTCTCAGTGTTTGTACCTCGCAACCCTCGCAACCCTTGCAAACACGTCTCAGTTAGTCCGTCTCTCAGTGTTTGTACCTCGCAACCTCTGCAACCCTTGCAACCACGTCTCAGTCAGTCCGTCTCTCAGTGTTTGTACCTCGCAACCCTCGCAACCCTTGCAACCACGTCTCAGTTAGTCCGTCTCTCAGTCTTTATACCTCGCAACCCTTGCAACCCTTGCAACCTCGTCTCAGTCAGTCCGTCTCTCAGTCTTTGTAACTCGCAACCCTTGCAACCCTTGCAACCACGTCTTAGTCAGTCCGTCTCTCAGTCTTTATACCTCGCAACCCTTGCAACCCTTGCAACCACGTCTCAGTCAGTCCGTCTCTCAGTGTTTGTACCTCGCAACCCTTGCAACCACGTCTCAGTCAGTCCGTCTCTCAGTGTTTGTACCTCGCAACCCTTGCAACCCTTGCAACCACGTCTCAGTCAGTCCGTCTCTCAGTCTTTATACCTCGCAACCCTCGCAACCCTTGCAACCACGTCTCAGTCAGTCCGTCTCTCAGTCTTTATACCTCGCAACCCTTGCAACCTCGTCTCAGTCAGTCCGTCTCTCAGTCTTTATACTTCGCAACCTTTGCAACCCTTGCAACAACGTCTCAGTCAGTCCGTCTCTCAGTCTTTATACCTCGCAACCCTTGCAACCACGTCTCAGTCAGTCCGTCTCTCAGTCTTTATACCTCGTAACCCTTGCAACCCTTGCAACAACGTCTCAGTCAGTCCGTCTCTCATTCTTTATACCTCGCAACCTTTGCAACCCTTGCAACCTCGTCTCAGTCAGTCCCTCTCTCAGTCTTTATAACTCGCAACCCTTGCAACCACGTCTCAGTCAGTCCGTCTCTCAGTGTTTGTACCTCGCAACCTTTGCAACCCTTGCAACCACGTCTCAGTCAGTCCATCTCTCAGTGTTGGTACCTCGCAACCTTTGCAACCACTTCTCAGTCAGTCTGTCTCTCTGTGTTTGTATCTCGCAACCTCTGCAACCCTTAAAACTACGTCTCAGTGAGTATTCTTCTTTACAGAAAGGGAGTCTGTTTGAAGCATTCCCTAAGAAGGTTTACCTCGTTTATCTGCTAACCTGCAAGTTTGCAGTCTGCGTTTGTCGCACACCGAGGTTCGTTTGACGACATGTTTTTCTTTCTTTTTCCCCCCAGCCACCCGACCCTTATTTTTCTCTGTCTCCCTATTCTTTATCGTGTGTATCTTTTGCAACCTTTGCAACGGAAATAAAGTTACCAGCCAATCAGTGAAAACGTTCCGAGAGCTTCATGCCGACTCATAAATTTGCAAACGCAGCCGCTGTTTTAATGTTGCGGGCTTAACATCACTGTTAACATACGATGACAATCAAAAAACCACGAAGGCTCATTGTCGACCAGCATTTTCCGCACAGCCACAAAGATTCTACGTCTATTGAAGAAAAGATGTTTTAGAAGGTCGTCACTCTCGCTTCTACTTTATTTTTTTCTGCAAAGGATGTTTGAACGATTAACTTAACAGTTTCTTGTTACCTATATTTGTATTCGAAACCGTGTGAGAAGTGTTTCTTTGTGAGACTGTGGGTTACGTGATAGCGACATAATTGATAATATTCACATTTCAGAGATGAATCGAATCTTGTATTTTGTTTCCTCAGTTGCGAGCTTGAGACGTGCGAAACAGAAAAATCGACCAAAATCTTAATTTAGTGGCAAGAGTTGAAAAATCAATTTCTTTCATTTTTGTTCATAGATAGCTTTTAGGTATATAAGAAACCTAACGTAGATTGTTCCCGCCGAAATCCTTTTATTCGTGAGAAAGAATGGAAGATCGGTTTTCGATGCCGGTGTCTCAGACTGCATTAATTTTTAACCTGAAATTCGCTAACATCAACTTTCCTCGGGTTCGCTAACGAAGCTAGATGGAGAAATTTGGACACTTTCCAAGAACGGAAAAATTCTTTTCCTTCCACTAGAAAATAGTTTCTGGACAATAGGGAAGCTGGTCGTACTGAAATAATTTTAAAAATGAGGGATAGGTTTCCAGGATAACAAAAATTTAAGTTCGTTACTCATTTTCGACGGCAATATTTTTATTTTAACATGTGGTATAACTCCAAATTCTCTTCTTGGTATTTAAATCCCACATTTAGACATTCATTTAAAACATACCTGGGAATTGGCTTGGGTAAGTAAAGGAAATCTCTGTAAGAAACCATCGAAGTTTAGGAATTTTCATGGTAGGCTAGCGGTAATTGTCTGTATTGTGTAAACACTTCCAATTTCGAAACGCACATAAATAGATATTTACAGCCTAAAGGCTCGTTTTTCGTACGTCTTGTAAGTTTTCCCTTTGCAAAATGGCTTTTTTCAATCAAAGAAACTTTACCTGCCGGCGACTCTTCGTGACAGTCTGTTCCGTGACTGCACGTGGCACAACGTACGTTTGAAGATACAGAGCTGTCAAAGTGACAGTCACGAAATCAAGGTAGTAACGCAATGTAATTCTTTATCGAAGGAGTAACATTTTCGATGCCGACAGTATTTTGAAGAAGCAAAAAATCAAACGCACAAGTATTTATTTTGGTCAGGCCTCACTATATTTACCGGACTTCAATGTTTTCGTTTGGAGGCTGCCTTCAGGAACCCTAGCCAATTCTCAGGTAGATAAATGTCTAAATGCGTGAACCACTTAAGCAGTTGCTCACTCAAATTGGCGCCAAAAAAAGGCGCGGCAATGACGCGTGCATGCCTTTCAGTTTAATTTATTTCTTTGCGCCAATTTCCATATTTTACATTCCGCATAATTATGTCATTCCGCAAGCCATGCCACATGCCATTCCGCAAACTCATTCCGCCTTTTACCCTCACCGGATGCCGGGGGAGTGTGAAGTGTAACCTTTAGGAAAGGACACGTTAAAACTGTGGATTTTATCCAAGAAATTTGCCTCTAACTTTTGGCTGAGAATGTTATTCGTTATACCAGAGTGTTGTTGCTTACTTGCAAGCTACAAGAAGCTGGGGATGGGAAAGGCTTTCCTTACATATATTTCAGAGCAAAATATTTGATTTTTCCTGCTCTTTTTTAAATCAAGTCTGTAGAATGGCGAATGATAAAAGACACTAAGGGATACACAATTCCACAGAGAGCACAAAACCATGCCCTATATCAAAACCAAATGGTTGAAATTCTATTCTCTGTTTTAAACAAAAAAGGGGACCAAAAACTGTACCCTTTACCCATAAAGCTGATGTAAGGGAATAGTCCCCCCAGCAACACTGTTTCATTGTTTCAAAAAAGCCATGTCAACAATGCTTTAATAAAATGCTTTACTGTAAAATCCCAGTTCACTTACTCTTTTTTTCAGTTGATGAGAGTCAACCTTAAGGAGTTTCTCAGCTCTTTGCGCGTCCAGACACTGAGCTTTAGCATGATCCAGTTCCTGCTGAATCGCCTTGTCGCTCTTTTAAGAGAGAAGGTTTGTTTACAGATTACCTGACTGGGTCATTTTCAAGGTTAAGCGTGGGTGGGACTGGGTCGGTTTTTGTCGAACTGCATTATGGGACTGATTTAAGTATACAACGTGGGTAAATACAAAATAAGCTCGACCTAAGGGAGATTTTTGAGCCCGCAATCAAGACCGAGCAACCCCCACAAACCCTTGTTTTTACTAAAAACCGCTGGACACAAAACTTCCCCTAGGTCGATGTTACGTTGTCACAGCCTACAAGGTGTTCCTCAGTGAACCTAGCTCAATGACCTTATTGTCCTCGAGTTGCTTGAAGCTCAGTTGTAGAGCATACGGACTACCCTATTTTGGGTAATTAAAGCTTCACGAAATTATTATTAACGCGACTTTAGTGAAAACGACTTTGACATAAAGGAAATTCACGAGGAAGAGAGGATAACATTTCAAAATGGAGTAAATTAACGCGATGCTAACAAAGAAACTAAACTTGTTGAGACAACAAAAACAAAGTTAGGCCCAGTTTAAACGTCGAACTTTGTATGTACCAAACTTAATACCTATTTGGGCCAGGACCCAAATGACAACAATTCGACGGTTAATTCAGGCATCGAACTTAATTAGTCGGACTCAATTCACTTTCACGATGCACAATGGTCTACAATGCTTATCAGTGAAATGAATTTAGTAATTTATGCATTAGTTTCGGCACATGAAATTTCGAAGGTTGAAGTTTGAAACGTAGTCGCTCTACAGTCGAAAATCCCATGTGGGCCACTCGATCTTAATTCACGGGTCCACCCAAATTAAATATGTCGGACTTAATTGCTTCAAATGTCGATCTCTTCATGTTCTTAATTGAAGGGATTAGAATCGGTACATGAAAAGGTCGACGTTTGAACTGGGCCTTAAACGTATAATCTGAAATGGAAACCTTGTTCGAGGTACTTTCCCTAACGCACGAAGGGAGTCTAACGAAGAAATCTGGCCACTTCGAGGGTTCTTCACAGTTTCACTGTTACTGGCGGATCTCCATCCTTATAAAATACTCCTCTTTTCTAGTGTGAATAATGTCCGAAGTGTATCCAAAATAATGGAAATCTCAAGGTCGCGTAAATCAACACTCCACATAGCCTCCCATGCAGGCGTTTTTAGAGGAGCTCGTATTTCGTCCCTCCCCACAAACGCCTGCTCTACCTAGAACAACATTTTTCCCATTGTTTTATTTGCGTGGTAAGTAACCAATCAACAGTTTCGAAATAAAGTGAAATAAAGTTTTGACAGGCTAAACACGACTCATAATCTCGTGGTAGTGTAAAAGCGTGACCCTAGAGTTACCTATTTCCTTCTTTTCGTTCCTTCGCTAAGTTAGCCTGCGAGCCGCATACGCATTTCCGGTCGTCGCTTCTCTCCCTCTGAAGGTTTTTCTCGGCGGGTGAAACTAGAGCCGAAAAAACCGGATGCTCTGGCAGGCTATCGCTAAGGTTATGCAGTACACGGATTATTCTAAAATCTGACTAAATCTTGCTTTTGCCGCTCTGAGTCTAACATTTATTAGAGGTCATAAAACTTTCCCAGTGTTTCATGCAGATCGACTAACAGTGTCTAATGTCGGGTTACCCTGCCGTCGAAGCGAACCTTCCAGAATTTGGAAAGTACAATGTGATTGGCTACGCTTGGGAAAGGAATGTTGTTCTCGATTGAGCAGGCGTTTGTGGGGACGGACGAAATACGAGCTCCCCTAAAAACGCCTGCGTAGGAGGCTACGCTCCATATTACCGGCGGGAAAATTAACGTTTTAGAAAATAAACACGACTTGAATTCGTGAAGCCTTAATTTTCTATAAAAAAAGGTAATAACCAGAAGGTCATAGGTTCGACACCTGTTTGGAGAATTCCAAAATCTGGTAATGGTATGACATTTGCAATGTGGTCGGACTTTCTCTGTTTCAGGCAGAACATCTGGGATATTTAGGTCTAGGTTGCTATGGCAACTAACCTGTCTTCCTTCGCTGAGATGATCTCTCATCTTCTCTAACTCGTGTTCTTAATCAGCGATGGTTTTAATCCTTTCCTTCAATTGGTTCTCTGTGGTTTGAAGTTTCTGAAAAGGGCAAAAAAAGAAATCAAAGAAGTAAAATAACATAACTGGTACTCTCATTCACAGGAACAGACAAGAGTCGACACTCTGTTCGAATACAGGCTTGGGTAACGATGCACAAATGATATATCTCAATGAACTGCCTATGCAAGCCCTTTACAAATAATCCTACGGCTAAACTTAATGCATGTAAAACCGGCAGAACGAGCAATTAGTTACAAGGAATTACCTGCGCTAACAAGCTTGGAATACAAGCATCCACTGAAATTATTACATGTATAACTACAACGAAGTAAGACTGTGATTACTGTTGGTATTAGCTTCTTCCAGTAGCTGCTTTCATGGAAACTTGGACGCTTTGCTTTCCGCAACAAAATTCAAAGTGTGACTTTCCCGATAAACCTAAAATATTGCGTGGCTCTGTGCAGAAAATTTACATGTTTTTTTCAAGTGGCTTGACATTCATTAAACTTCAATGGACTCTGGAAACCTGTCAGCCGCTCAGATCAGAACAAACCTAGACATTTCGACAATATAGAACGAATTATGACCCTATTAAAAACAACGGAATGAGAAAAAAAAAACAGAAATTCTGCGAAAGAAAAGCGCATTAACAGAAACAAGGATATTTAATTTGTGATAAAACTTAATTTTGGACAATCCAGATTTCTTTGGTATTAACTAAGAAACTACAGGGAAACATAACTATTCAGTTTATTGACATTCCTGAAAGGACATTTGTCTCGTTTTGTTTTCAAAACATGAAGATGTATCAACAACACAAAGGCTTAAAAGCCGAATCCATTACACTAAGTAAACAAGTAAACGAACTTCCTGCTGCACGCTCGCTGCACGCATTTGCAAGCGTAATACAGTTACAGCGGAAGTTTAATAGCACACAGTAATTTTCAAGGGGTTATCATAACTGCTCTAGTGGGGTTAATTTAACTCCTTACAGTGGAGTTATTTTTTTCGGAGTTATTTTAACACCAAAAAGGAGTTCAAGGAACTCTTTTTCGGGAGTAAAATTCACCCCAGATTTGGAGTTAATACTGAGGAGTTAAAGTAACCCGCCAAAGGGGGTTATCCTGTACCTAAAATTATTACTTCATTTTTGGAGTTATAATAACTTCCTACAAATTACTGTGCACGAAAATAAAATGGCGGCTTACAAGAATGAACTGGACCGAAAGGAATGTGGGTTTATCAATAGCCTTCGTGTAAAACGTGTTAACAATAACGATACTCAAAGGATACTTAATTGTCTTGGCTTTACCTATTACGTGTAACTTTGCACAAAATCATTGTTGAGTAGAGTTATGTAAGGCTTGCTATGAATTAATCCTTCATAGCGTCAAAACTTTGCGAAATGAAATTTAGCCAACCAAATTATCATGTAAATATCTGAATAATATAGGCTTAACATATCTCTAACACTCCGTTGCGTATGTATGTGCTAAAACATATGTACTAAAAAGTTCTAAGCGTTTAAGAATAATGATGACAATAACTTTATTTTATTGTCAATGTATTTAGCTCAACAGTTACATTAGCTAATTGGGGACACTTTCCTAAGAACTGGCACTAATCTATTACAGTGACTTTTAAATTAATGATCTTACCTGAATGCAGATGACTAAGAATGTACACAAAGTCACAGCAGTTACTATTATTATCTACATGGCTAGAAAGGTACACAACGCGTATATGTTTCTTGAATGTTTTGAGGCTTGTCAAGTTTCTGAGCTCACTACTGACTTTTGACCAAATGAAAGGTCCTTGGTAGCGTTTGAAAAGTGAATTTAATGTTACTGCGGGCGCAATTTCAATGAAGAGAAGCACATGATTTGGGGCCTGTTTACATGAAGGTGGGGGACCCCAGGTAGGTGTGGTAACATGTGGCGGGTACCCCACCCATCATGTAAACGTGATCGAATTAAAATGAAAGATTATATGGACACGCGGGTTATCTCACCTGCCTGGGGTCCCCCACCTCCATGTAAACAGGCTCTTAGAAAAATGGTTAAGATAGTTAAATTAACTAATTATTTAGTACATCCTTAACCATTATTCCACATAATGGAAAATGAAACACGATGGAAACTGTACCTATGTACTGGCTGTTTACTAATTATAAGACCGATTACAAGGTGTTAAACCTAGAACTCTAAAATAAAATAGGTAATGATTCAGATGGGAAGACCTTTATAACAGATCACTCAATTCTTACCCCTTTTGTTGCATAAAGCTCTTGTTCTAATTTTTGTGCCTCTTTCTCCCCTTCTTTAGCGGCCTTCTGCCTTCCCAGCTGAAAATAAGAGAAAGAAAGATTGCAAAGCAAGAACGTTGTCGTTGATGGTGACATACATGACCATATAAGGCAGCTTAAACACCGATGACGGCGACGTCAATCAGACCGGCAAAAAAGCAGTAGGTTTTAATAGATTGGCAAAACAACAACTCTGCGCGTGCATCACGCTTTTTTTGTACATTTTTTACCGTCACTGCACGACTACGACGAAACGCCCTGATTTCACGTTTTGTGGAAGACGTGAGCACCAGAAAACGACTTTCTTTGTCTTTCTCTGAACTTTGATACAGTCTTTTAGAATTCAAATCTAAAACAATTTGCCAACATTTGACAAATTGAACGAGATGGAATAAGCGCGATAAAGTTTAAAGCCGCGAGAATTCACTTTTTAAGTATTTTTTTCGTAGCCGTCACCGTCGTTGTTTCTCCAACGGTTCAATAGAGAGCTTACTTAAGCAAAGACATTTTTCAGCAATGTACGTTTTTGCCTCCTTAGCAATGGTCTCGCCCAAATTTTAGGGCAAATTGTCTCTATACGAGTTGAAACACTTAGCAATACAAATCTGGTGGCGTCAGGACATTAACAGGGAAACGGCCTGACTTCCGATTGACGTGCGTGGCTCGAAACGCCTCTACTGAAACCCCCTAATGTATAGTCGACTGATTGTACAAGTGACTCTTCTGTGTTACTCTGCATGCGAGCAAGCTTTTCAGTCGAGTTACATTGTTTGAAGCCACATGCAAGCGACACACGACAGGAGACACGAGAGAGTAGGTTGAAGAAAGAAACGAGGGCTTTACTTTCCTCTGCTTCACACGTGCTCGTTTCGCTCGCCACACAAAATGGAAAGCTTGCTCGCATGCTTTTTTTTATAAAGTTTCATATTAGACAGCTGTTGGCAGTTTAAAGGCGTCTATTCGAACTCAAATCACCACATATCAAAACCTACGTAGCAGGCGTCGAAAGGGGTAGGGGATATAGCGCCTGCCACGCAGGCTACACAGATCTTTGCATTAACTTTTAAGGTTTAACTTGAGAAAGGATTTTGCCTACACTAGGAGCGTTGTGTGACGACACTAAAACGAGAGAGGAGACTAGCATCCCGTGCATATCTCAGCCCCATTTTGCTTTAAAATTCCGAATCCCGGCCCTCAAATAAGGCAAATCCCGAATCCCGAGATTCAAATAAGGCAAATCTCGGTTCCCGAGATTCAAATAACGCAAATCCCGGATCCCGAAAACCCTATTGGGAAACCTCGATACAGCCGAACGTGTAACGTGGAAAAAGTAATCGTTTCCCGTCGTAGCCTGCGAACAAGCTCTCCATGGCCATTTGGTGGAGTCGCGAGTCCCTCGAGGCTGGCTTCGTTCGCTCCAGAAATGGAGAGCTTGCTAGTGGCTTTTCCACGTAGTTGAGGCCGTTTCTCGAAACTTCAAAACGAAGGGGGAGTGTTGAGGGTCAGCTGTCCTCGCAGGCTACGATTAAAAGTATTTTTAAGATTAAGGCAACATTAGTTTCGTGTATTATATCTAACCTTTGTCGACATGGTGGAAATTGTTGAATCCTTTTCACGTAGTTCCTTCTTAAGTTTTTCAGTCTCTCTCTTCGCCTGATGCACTAAGGCGTCCTTTGCAGAGTTTTCTCTCTGTAACCCGTTCAGCAGTGTCGTGGACTGCATTTTTTGCTTGTTTAGCTTTTCATTTTCGTTGGATAGTTGCGCAATTCTTCGCTCCTTCTCAGCGATGCGTAACGATGCAATCTTGTTTGTGGCTGCCTTTGGGTCCGTTTTAACCCAAGCGGAAGCCTTAAGCTGTAAATGATAACCAACAATATCCAACTTCCATAAGCTTCTACAGTAAAATTCTATTTAAAATAGAACGTTTTCCAAGTTGTCGAGGAAAACTTGCTTCAGGAAATCAAAATACATAAACAAGCGCCTCAATAAACAGTTAAAGGTTAAGGTAAAGAGTCCTTATTTTTTATGTCGGTAGCTCGAAATAGTCATCTGACTAAGGGTTGATTTCCACTGTCGCGTAATGTTTCCGTGCGAACGCACGCCGGTAAAATTTACGCGCGTAAATGAAATAGAGGCGAGTTATGAAAGGCCACGCGTAAAAGTGAAAGTTGAGCGAGGTTCAACTTTTACGTTTACGCGTGACCTTCCCTACATTGTCTCTATTTTATTTACGCGCGCTCGCACGGAAAAATCAGGCGATCGTGGAAATCCACCCCAACAAACCTGAGGCCGACGGTGCGCTTATTTTATCCGCACTCTCTCCATGACTGCTCCGTTT
>CALNXK010000241.1:555000-580000 GCA_942486035.1 Porites lobata | reverse complement strand
TTCTGTGAGACAATTTTAAACGAATTTTAAATTTTAAACAAAGCAATCAATGACAAAGACTTTTGTGAGACAATTTTAAACGATAAATGAGCCTACCAGGCAGCATAATATTTCTATGGCATCCGTGCCCTCCCCAAAAACCGTTCCAAATACCTCATAGCTCCACACAAGGACTTGGCTTCCGGGGCGGGAAGGTACTGAACGAATGTATATACAGGGAGGCTCTACTCCGAGGTCCAACCCCTTACCTTTTTATGTACTATTTTTCACGAAAAAGGTACCCCTTTCGTACACCCTCTATTGACAAATGGTACCGCTTTCGCATGTACCTTGTTTAGACGCTTGCATCCCTTTCAACTGCACTGTCTTTTGAATAGGTATCAATCACAAAAATAGAACGTTTTGTCGACTTCATAAAACCATAAAATTCATCTGTTAGATCTTTTGGACCCATTCAAAGACCCAAATGACAGATTACCCCTACCCTTTTATACACTTTAACCAGTGAAATCCCTACCTTTTATATACCTGAAGCCTGAACAACAAACCCCTTTTGGGCTGAGCCCCCCCGCATAGGTCATCATAGGGAGTACCCCCCCCGGCTTGGCTCCCCAGCGTACATACCATCAACCCTCCACTAAAAGAAGGTTTTGAGACAACAAATTTCACTGCAGCTCAAAGAAGCTTACCAGATCTTCAATGCTTTGCTCCCCTGTTATCTGCACTGGACCATTAATCTATCCACCTGTAAATTAAGGAGACAATTCACATGAAAGTCTCAGTATTATTATCAGGGGGGACAGGAGTGGGTCTAAACTTCCTACCTCCCATACCTTGCATTACTGGCTCCTCCCTTTTTTTCTTGCCTTCCTCCCCCGGTGGGGTATTTTTGGGAAATCTTGGTGGGGATCCTAACGCTATTTCTGACCAAAAAATTTCATTATCCACACCCATTTTCAGACCTGGCCTCCAAAAGCCAGACCTGTTTTCAGACCTAAAATTACTTAGATTTGTTTAAAATCCACTTCAAATTCGCATATTATCTTGCTTTCTTGTTCATTTGTAACTGAAATGACAAACATGTTCATATACCCCTGTAGTTCCCTTGAAAACCATTATTCCTGATGCCAGACCAAAATGTGCAAAGTCAATACCCCTTTTCAGACTGAAACGGCCCAATAACCCTCCCCTTTGAGGCAGTACATACCTATATGGCTTTTAAAAGGGAGTTCAATCCTTGGGGTTTCCTCCCTTTAGATCTTTTTCAATTGCAAAATATTACACGCAAGCTCTGGCTTCCAGCACTTTTAGAACTCCGACCACTCATATCCCTCCTACAGCCTATCCTTTTGGGCTCCCTACCCCCCCCACTCATATCCCTCCAGCAGCCTATCCTTCTGGGCTCCCTACCCCCCCCTCCCCCACTCATATCCCTCCTGCTGCCTATCCTTCTGGGCTCCCTACCCCCTTCTCACTCACATCCCTCCCACAGCCTATCCTTCTGTGCTCCCTACCCCCAACTCATATCCCTCCTGCTGCCTATCCTTCTGGGCTCCCTACCCCCCTCTCACTCACATCCCTCCTGCAGCGTATCCTTCTGTGCTCCCCTACCCCCCCCTCATATCCCTCCTGCTGCCTATCCTTCGGTGCTCCCTATCCCCCCCCCCCAACCATATCCCTCCTGCTGCCTATCCTTCTGAGCTCCCTAACCCCTGTCCTCTCCCGCCTATGAATGCTTTAGAGGAAAGTATCACAGAGATTTTACAGCGCCCTTGACGTTAGCATACAATTTTAAAGAAACATAAGCAGTTTGATTTCAATCTCTGGTGACTACTAATACTACTGCATACATGTAATTGTCATTATTCCATGCTATGTTTTTTTGTCAAAATTCTCACATTCATATGAGAATGAGGTAAAATGTCGTAAAAGCCACCAAAAAATTGCTGCAAGGATTTCATTTTAAAAATGGTCTTAAATAAACCATGAAAATCCACTGCAAATGAAGCATATAAGCAACAAAATAAACAAATCTTTATAAATTTAACTCCATCAGAACTGCAGACCAGCCAGACTAGTCCAGTCATATTCAGAAATTCACTTTTAATAAAAAATGTCCAACTTGATTAGTCTACTTCAAAATAGTATACAGTGCAGTGTACCGTTTCTGGTGAACATTCTCCTGAAAACCCCATTTCCTCTCATTTCTTACTTTTGGACTTATCACCTTAAACTTCTTGCTAACGGAAATGTAATATTCTTCTTTGGCTGCCCAACTTCACTTAAACATTTTTTTTATTTACTGCTTTCCCCTTTATTTTGCACCATCATGTAATATTGTATATTATAGGTTTAGGGGGCGATCATTCAATCCCTTCTTCTACGGAAAAAAATTAAGTGGCCGTGTTCATTCACCGATCTGATCTTGAAAAATTCCAGAATTAACAGGGAGGACCTTGCGAGCACGATGTCAGACTGGAATGCATGGAATAAGATCATTATTCACAGCATCCCAACTGAAAAGGCTGGATGATAATAATGATGATAATGATGATGATAGTTACCTCTAGCAACAGGAGGACCAGTTATCCTTTCTCTGCCAGAAGAGCTGGGTCGAGTCCTGGTAGCACCAGCACTTGTTGGGCGAGATCTCAGAGGAGGGTGTGGCATAACATTAGCCTGAAAAACAAACACACTACAATAAGCAAATCCTGCCACAGAGTTAAAAAGATTTGTGGAAGAACCTACTTTTAATAGTGACCTTATAGAGCATGGTTTAGTAGCCAGAAGATCATAGTTTCTACTCCTATTGGGAGCACTCAGATTTTTTGTCAGAGCTGCCTGTGTCACTTAGTAAATAAACACCTCTTGACTTTGTATTTGTTAGAGCTAGGTCAAAATTAAATTCAGGATAAAATTTTAACCTAGGTTGGTTCTCAATTTTCTTTGTCTCCCAGCTCTAATGCATTAATATTATTCGGGTTAGGAGACAAGGAGAACTGAGAATCAACCTTTTACCTGAATTTAATTTTGACCTGTACCATATATACCAGGCCTCAAATTTGCAATCACATTTCCATCACATATCAATAGTCTAGTCCACGCAGTATTGAATATGTTTGTCACATGAACCCAGTTTAGTAACCTTAGCTCACAAGAGTCTCATGTAGCTTAGTAGTAGAGCATCTGAACTAGTAACCACAAGGTCATAGGTTTGACTCCCAATGGGAGTACTGGGTTGCTTCTTTCAAGCCTCTGACTGAATAATCTACCTTAGTATCTTTTAATTTCAATTTCACCAAAAATCTTCACTTGCCTGTCAGGCAAATTAAGAACAGAATTCACTAGCCCCAATCACACAATCCACTAGCCCCAAGTTATCAGACATGACTTTCTTTGCACACTGCCATTCAGAAAAACTTACTAACCTTTGGATCAGATGGGCCTCTTATTTCTGACACTGAGCCACTAGTCCCAGGCAAACTGACTGGTTCAGTGCTTGTATACAGTGGTACAACATCAGTACTCACTGGTTTCACAGTGTTGATATAAGGAAGGGAGGTGACTCCAACCGACTGTGACGTTGCCATTGGTGAAGACAGAACACGGAGTCTGTATGATTTTCATGGCTTAGACAGACCCAGGATGGGTAATGAAGTGTTGAGGATGAATCAACAAGAAATTCAAAACCTGCATTTCCTGTTTAGTTGTATGCATGTTAAGGAAGTTTTGTAATCAAATACATTAGGTATACATTGTTAATTCATTTAACTATTATCAAGCAAAATATCAAATATCATCAACTGAAAAGATACAACTCACTTTGACTCTGACTATGACTTAAGGTTGTTGAAACGTCAGTCACTGTCAACAACAGTCATATTGGGGCATTAATTAGGACTACACTCACCACACACTTTCTTTTACTGTTGTTGTCATTTTTAAAAGGATACCAAATCCAAACCTTATTACATCACTGGAGCCAAGTCTCACAGCTGCAGTCTGTACACGACAATCATTTACATAAGTATCATGTGCTGAGTTTGATCTTGAACCACAAACCAACCCTGTGCCTCATTGTATTCTATAACAGCATGCTGCCGCTCCACGTTAGAACACTATGATAAAAAATAAAGGAAAAAGGTAAACTACACTGTAAATTTCATTGCCTTCCATACATGCAACTGGGCACCTAGAAGTTACAATCAGTTGTAAATTACATAATTGTTATTTATATTTATTAATAAATAAAAACTAAGAGTGACCAACAACAATCTTTTACCAACAAAATTAATGCAATATCAAGAGAAGGTTATGAGAATTAGTAAAATGATCACTTTAAAGAGAAATGCTTTGATCCTTTATCAAATTCTCTCAACTAACTCTTTAACAAAATGTATGGAGATCAGTCTAGAGAATTTGTGTTTGAAAATAATTTTGAGCTTCAAAGGCCCTAAGTTCCAAAACAGTATTAAAATTGGTACCAAAGGAGTATATCGCAGGGGTGCAATTTTACCTGGTTTGCAATGTTCTGTGTTCCATGGAAATTTCCACTAACACCATTCCAATCTTCAAAAACAAAAAGTGAACTAGACTCGAGGGGCCCATGGTCAGACACCTTTTTCTTCAAGTGTAGCAGCATAATTATGATGGTTCATCATCACATATCTTGGGCCTATGGAGAAAAAATGAAAAGGTACGAAATAATTAATTTCGAGAAAGGAGAATTCGGACACCATATAACTCCTAAAGAATTCCGAGCTCCAGGTGAGAATAGAACTCATGACCCTCGAGTTCTAGTTTGGATGCTCTAACCCCTGAGCTACTGGAGGCTTTATGGTAAGCAGAGTCGAAATTTAATTCTAACAAAACCAGTCATAGAGGACAAGGTACATAGTAGAAATTATTTTTATCACGAAACCTTTGTTATGTTAATCATTATAAGTATAGTACTCACTCAGACTTTAATACAAATCTACAGTTGACTCCCGATAACTCGAACCCTCACTAACTCGAACCTCGCGCAAACTCGAACCAAAATCGATTTCCCCTGGATTTCCGTCATACATTTACTGTAATTTTACCCTCGGTAACTTGAACCCTCGATAACTCTAAACTCCCACTAACTCGACGTAATTTTTGTTTTCCCTCAGATCATTTCTATATAATTTTACCCTCGATAACTCGAACCATGTTTTGAGCCCTTAAAAAGTCGGGAAAAAAGAGTGTACTGCCTCCGAAACATTGAATTTTGAATTTCCCATTGACGTGTTGTAGGCATATAGTTTACTAAAGGATCGATAGTGGAGGCGGATGTTATTTGCCATAAATCTAACGTGAAATAGCTTTACTTCTCAAAAAGTAAAATGCATGCTCTATTTAGGCAATGTTTCGTTACTTAACGTTCTGATTTATAATCTAACATTATCTTTCAATTTTCACTCAACATTTTTACAATTAGATGTGATTAGAATACTCACTGTGCAGTAAAAACTGATTTTTTCCTTACTCCCGGCTGTTTTCTTTGAGCTCCCGATAACTCGAACTCCCAATAACTCTAACCTTTTTCGATTTCCCTTGAAGGTTCGAGTTATCGGGAGTCGACTGTATTTTTTTAAGACATTTCTCTATTTCTGATTGGCTTATTAAAGCAAATTATAATATTATTCAACTCGCCTTTTGTATAATTTAGGGATTAGTGCAGATCAGTGGTGTTATCTGCTAATCTATGAATAAAACTTAATACCCAATCATTAGTGTCTACTCGTGATAGTAGAAACTGAAACCAAAGGTAAAAAGTCTCTAATTCCATGTCATGAAGTTACTAACCATAGTATGCATCAAACATCTCAACAAAGTGCATCAGAAACTTTCCAGCTGTTTCAAGTTGTTCAGGAGAAATTGATCTGCCAGACAACAAGAAAATTCCACCAATCAGTAAAGCATAATGTTGATAATATTCCTCACTGAGACTTCTTTCACGGTAGTTTCGAAAACGAAGCACTCGAAAACGAAGACCGAAGCACGAAGCACCCTAGATCGAAAACGAAGCACCCAAATCTCGAAAACGAAGCACCCAAAACTCGAAAACGAAGACCCCTAAATCTCGAAAACGAAGCACCCAAAACTCGAAAACGAAGCACCCTAGATCGAAAACGAAGCACCCAAAAACTCGACACCGGCCTGTCCTTTATAAACACGAGACCAATGCTAATGCAGCAGGAATCAAGCACGATAACGAATCGAATGCAGTTCAAATCTACTCAAGTTGTAAATACAATTCCGCAGCTGCGTGAGAGGCCCGGTGGAAGGCCATGTTTTGGACGTGATCACAAAACCAAGAACGCCCAAACTATTTCAAGAATGTTACTGTATTGCCAGTAAAAGCTAGTTAAATTCGCAGGCTTGAGTCGATGATAGAGAGTTTTAGATTCTAAGACGAGTACGAGATTTTCTTAGTACTAAGTGGTGCTCGCGCGCGAACCAGCGTCATCTTAGTGGGAAAACGTGGTAGCCGTCGTCATTACGAGTCTTAACGATAATATCGAAGCGGCGAAAACAAGAGAACAAATGTTAGAAGTTTGATAATTTTGCGATCGGGAGGGGGCGTAACCTCCTGCATATCCAATATGTTAGACTGCAAAACAATCGGTTTTTTTCTCAAAATCAGTAAAGAAGTCGGTAAAGCGTGGCGTAAGAGTAATACGCGCGAGCCTCACACTCCGTGTTCAGCCTCGTTTCAGACCTTTTGTGTTACTGCTCACGCGTACTTGAATACGCCAAAATCTACTGACGGACAGTTTTGAAGTCTACATAAACATGTATGTGTACCGAAAAAAATGCATATTAAGGTAAGATGTATCAAGTATAGCGATACCAATAATAAAATTAATACAGTATATCCTGTCTAGAAAAGTTCAGTTAAACAGTTGGCAGGCTCTTATGAAACCTTGGGATAGATTTTGTGGACCTTTGGAGGTGCGTACGCATCCGCTGCCTCCACCTGATTCAGGTGCTTCGTTTTCGAGTTTTGGGGTCTTCCTTTTCGAGATTTGGGTGCTTCGTTTTCGATCTAGGGTGCTTCGTTTTCGAGATTTGGGTGCTTCGTTTTCGATCTAGGGTGCTTCGTTTTCGAGATTTGGGTGCTTCGTTTTCGATCTAGGGTGCTTCGTTTTCGAGATTTGGGTGCTTCGTTTTCGAGATTTGGGTACTTCGTTTTCGATCTAGGGTGCTTCGTTTTCGAGATTTAGGGGTCTTCGTTTTCGAGATTTGGGTGCTTCGTTTTCGAGATTTGGGTGCTTCGTGCTTCGGTCTTCGTTTTCGAGTGCTTCGTTTTCGAAACTACCCTTCTTTCACGCAGGAAAGGGAATAGTAAAATAACCAGTTGCTGTACTCTGTTGCTGCAACAATAATTGAAAATGAAAATATTACTGTTTACTTCAAAGTTAATTAAAAACATTTCAACTCTGGCTAAAAGACCTACAGTTTTTTTCTTTATATATAGCCACAAAAAAATGCAGCCTTTTTTCACGTGTTGTTAAATTCTATATGTTTGTTCTCAATATAAATAACAATAGTAATAAAAATTTTTAATATTTATGATAATTATAATCAAGCAGATCTATAATAATAATATTTTAACAGTATGATATTACCTTTCCAAAATTTAAAGGTGATGTTGAATACTTCTAGGGATTCTACTATTACACCAGGGGGCTTGATCTCCAACAGACGTTTGTCAACTCTTTCAACACTGTTACCACAGTACCAACTCTGTCCACTATGTTTTGAATTGAACCATGTGATGATCGAAATATTGCTACACCATCTGTATTGAGCTTCACTGAGAGGTTATATTTCTCTGAAAGGAAACCACCTGGTCCACATTTGCTTTGATAACAGGCACCATCATAGACATCTTCAATGTTGTTTTCACCCCTTTTTACTTGTTGAAACCGGTATTGCAGGCTATTTACAAATTCTGGGTCTGGAAGAAAAAGCAAGGACCATGGCCAAAACTAGAGAAATGTATGAAAATTAATACATGTAAGTGCATATATATGCAGGGTTCATACAGAGTCTTGAATTCTTGAAAAAGTCTTAAAATTTGCCCAGCAATTTTCTAGACCTGGAAAAACTCTGGAAAATAGAGGTAAAGTCTGGAGTGTTTTGTTTGTTTGTTTTTTTTTTTTAAGCTAGCGAGTGCTTTATCAATTATGAGTAAAAGTTTTTTTTTAATTTTTGTCAAATCTTATTCAATCTCACCCGTACGTTTGCAACGCATCATGAAAAAAGCTTTGTTCCCCTATTGATTACCTATTTGATTACCTTGAGTCTGGAAAAAAAGACTGGAAAAAGTCTTGAATTTTGGATCCAATTAAAATCTGTACCAACCCTCGGTATGACACTTACCAGCAGTTCAAGTTTATGAGTTGCATATATAATGTAGTTAATTTTTTCTCACTCCAAACACAAATATTTCCATTTTTATTCAATCGAAAGATTTGACCATTTCTGTTGTGCATGTGGTATATCAAATAAATAAGCCCCCTCCGGGGAGGGGTTAATCGAAGATTTGTGGTAAAGTTGCATTTAACAATGGAAAGAAAATTCTATTAAAGACAACCTCATAGTTTCATAAATTTTAAACACTCCTTGAAAGTCTTTTAAAATCTTAGGGCGCTTTCCATTTGTCAGAACTGACTGGCAAGACCCCTCCCTTCGTGATGAGAATTTCACTATTAATCAAAACTATCCAGCTAGATCATTCAAATCCTAAATAGCGTACAGGAAGGAGATGGTTCTTCAGCAAAAACAATTGGAAAAAGCCAATTTCATTGTCAAAATAACTGGTCCGGTAATGGTCCAGCTGGCCAGTTCTAACAAATGGAAAGTGCCCTTAGTTTCCAAGGCAACAACACCTTTTGCACACTTTTTGTGCATGATTGGCATTACAGTAAAGTGTTAGTGTTTACTCTTTAATTAATGCTTTAGAGGAAAAAAATCAAACAAAACCAAAAATCATTTCACCACTCAAATCCAAGCACAAAAAAATAATAATAAGCTTACCTACTGCTGAAAAACTTTTGTAACTGCTTGACTATAGGTACTTCAACGAAGAAACTACTGTCTTCTGGAATTCTTCTACCACAAATGCTGCAGGTTTTGTTTACTTCGGTACGATCTTCAACTCTGCCATAATAGGTGTTGCAGTAACCGCAATAGAAATGTTTAATGATGTCCTTCTTGGCTTGGCTTACAAATTCAAACAACTTTTTGGCTGTTGTTTTACAATTGTTTGGTCGGGGGAAGTGAGCTTCAGTAAGAGCAAGTAAATCACTAAATGCTTCACGAGTAAGCTTGTGTTTTAATACAAAAGATAATAACTACACAACGCTTGAATTACTGGAGATAGGAGCGCCAGCAAAAAGCATGTCATCGGATTGTCCATCGCAGTGTTGAGAAGTATATTCAGTGTCTGACTCTATGTTCTCACAGTCACTAAAAATATCTGATCCAGCCTCATCATCGTCCACCACAAATCGTTCATACATGAAGGTATCTGTCTCAAACTCATCTTCACTCAGTGTTCTCTCACGCACTTCTTCACATTCAAACTGATTTATTTCATTGATATCTTGTTCGAAGGTGCTCAATTTACCAGGAAAAGTACTTTCCGTTTCTTGAACTAGTTCACAATCAAGTCTGTTGGTGCAATCATTTGGTAACTGTAAGATACATCCAGGACGTCGTCAAACTCATCAAGCTGATCCCCAGCTGTAGAAGTGGCTACAGACAGAAGGATGGTAAGCCAGATCAGCCCTGAAATCAGCTGCCAATCCCAACAACTGCACACACCTTTGACAGCCCGTCCGAATTTGCCAACAATGGAAGCTGACAAAGACAAACGTGTGTCACTAAAAAGGACAGATAAAACTCCTCAGAGACCCAGTACATCATCTGATCCTCCACTTGATTCTCGATTTTAAATCTGTTATACATGTAGTTACCCAGGATAGGGAAAACAAAGCGAAAACAATGAAGCATTAAACAGTCCATAACAAAAGCAAACGCTAGTTTTAAAAACGTGCTGTCAAACTAGTTAATGATTTTGCGTGTCTGTTGGTTGCTTATCTCTGAGCTGCACTGTATATGCTAAAGAATCTTTGCATTGCAAAATGGGGACAAATATTAAAAACACATTAATTTTAACAGTTTTTGAATCCAGGTACACAGCTGGGGCCCAGAACAAGGATTTTAGCACTGTTTCACAGACAGACTTAACCAGAGATTTGTTTCATCTGTGACGCAGACAACAACCACTACACATGTAAGTCACTAAACTGTGCACAAAAGGTTTATCGGGCGAGGACCTGGTTCCTTGAAAGATGGTTAAGTGTAACCCAGGATTAAGCAAAATTTTAATCAAAGTTTTCTTGTCTAAGAAAACGCTACTCAAGCTTATACAAAATACTGTTGAGCCTTCACTTCAAGATATGGTAATGATAAGACAAAATGTTACTCTAAGCAATACATGGGAAGGATAATACGAAAACAGAACAAAATTTCAATCCTGGATTAGCACTAATCGGCCTTTCAGGAACCGCGCCCAGGATTTCATTGGTTGTTCCAACCCAGACTTTGCCAACATCAGAAAACATTTACTATTATTTTACCACTAATATTAATCATAAAAAAGATGACAGGCTGCAAAGAAGGCCAGTTTTACAGCCTGCCATTCGGGCAAGCTGTAGCTAGTATGTACTAGCCCACAAGTCATTTCAACTAGCCCCCAAACCCTTTTGATTAGCAGGATTGATTACAATCCTTCTGTAATTTGAATTTCCCAAAAAACAGCACTTGCCCGTCAGGCGAGTTAAGAACAAAAACCACTAGCCCGATAGCAAATCCACTAGTCCCGGGCTATTGCACACTACTTTCTTTGCATGCTAAGTTGACTAAAACTGGGTTTTTCTATATAGTTACCATAACTGCTGGTTGAATATGCTTTTGAAACAGTAGAAGCATACAAAAAATCGAAACCCCTTCTATACATTAATTTTTAACTAACTTCACATTTAGATTTTTCACTCTTCTGGATGGCCGGAGGGGACATTTTTCAAGCCCTGCTCCTACTCTTTTTATAAACAACCATGCTTTCACACCAATAGGAAAACATTGCCTTTCGAGGATACCTCTGGTTTTAACAATAAATTCTTCTGTACACACACAACACACAGTACCTTGGCTTGATGGACTACATGTATGTCTTTATCACCAAAGTCACCATGACCTGTAAGTGTAATTATCACACAATCAGCACATTTTCTCATAATTAACATACACTGTAGCTAACCTTACAATGATAATCCAAGGGCTTAGCATAGTACTCAAGTTTTGTCTTTAAAAAATTTCAAAGTGTTAGAAGCTTGGAGTACAATTATCACCTCTGGTGAACTTACTGCATACAATAAAATCAATTTTTCAATTTACATCAATTACGAGGTCACTGGTTCATGCATCTAGCCATCTCTCTTGGCGGGAACAATCACCAGTGACTAATGCAAATGCAACCTATGATTTTCATCATGGTATTAGAGACGTGAAAAATGATGTTATTTGTTTTGTGTTAAATTCCCCACCTCAGTAAGAACTACAGTCAGTTGTCAAACCCCCGCATGATGTCCCCATGGTTTGCCAGAGGGATCGAGACATGTTGACGTTGATACATAATGTAAACCCAGTGGTTATTTGTACGGGATCCATACACTAACTTGTACTTCCTAATCATACGGGATTCTTTCTACAGAAGTAAATTCTACTGCCATTGAAATTTCTGCTCAACAAATGTTCATAAAAGAAAAAATTTAGAGTAACCGGAGTGGGATTCCAACTCAGAGTATGGGTCTGCAGTCTACACTGTACTACGTAAACCAATAGACCACCGTGGGGGGGTACTCAACAAATTTTTTATACGGGGAGGCTCCGCCCAAAGGTCCAACCCCTTACCTTTTTATATACCACTCTTCACAAAAAAGGTGCCCCTTTCGTATACCTTCTATTGACAAATGGTACTCCTTTTACATACCTTGTTTAGAACTTTGCATCCCTTCTAACTGCTGTAAATGCACTGTTATTTAAATAGGAATCAATCACAAAAATAGAATGCTTTCTCGACTTTATAAAGCCATAAAATTTATCTGTTAGCCCTTTGGGCCCTTTCACAGACCCAAATGACAGATACTTCAACGAGTAAAATCCCTACCCTTTCATATACCTGAAGCCTGAAAAAGGTACCCCCCCCGAGCCTCCCCATGTAGGCCATCATAGGGAGTACCCACCCCCTCACCCCCCCAATAGACCACAGAGGGTTCACTGCTGATGTAAATTTGATTTGAAGTTACATAACAACAACCCCAGCCCTAAATAGAAGCCTACCATTTCAACTTAACCCTAATCTGACTCTTCTCAGGATGAATAGCCACTTGGTAAAGTAAATTAATGGCATAATGTGATGCAGGGTTTTCAGTAAGAGCCAGTGGCAGGCTAAATCGCCAGCTATTTCACATGAACTTACCGCCTACTTCTCTTTACAAATTACCCCAGTTTAATAGAGTCACTGAACAAAAAAGCCAAAATTTAATGATGTCTGTGTTGTGTTCAAACACTCTAGTTTTTTCTGCAGAATGCTGAAAATGCATTCTAAGAGGCCCAGATTTCAAAATTTTCCCAGTAACTACCAACTTTGGGCACTGGCAAGTTGCTCCTTTGTCATGAGTTTTTTCCTTCTCCACCTACTTAAAATCTTATCGAAAACCCTGTGATGGCTTTTATATTTAAAACAAAATGTACAGATTGTTACCTTGCCATGTCCTATGGAGTGCAGATGCATTTCGAATTCTTGCAGTAACCTTAATCCAGTAATGTCCATTGTCGGCAACAACATCGACTACATAGCTCAACTCCCGTGTGATATCCCAAAAAAGCTTGAAAACAGCACACACATTTTTCCCTTGTTCACCTGTTGCGAGCACAGCTTTGAGAAATAAAAGCTTTGTGCTTGTCATGTGCGAGTCTTTCAAAGGCGTTGTATCAATGTTTAGCTGAAAAAAAAAAAAAAAACATGCGAATTGTTTCACAACACTACACTCTAGCACTACCAAGACCACGTTACGTTCTTCAGATGTACAGGTCAAGAAGTCAAGGATCCTCTCTACGGCAGAATCATTTTTTACAGGACATAACATGTCGATAATTCCGATAGTCGATAAAAATCAATCGTTGTCGATAAAAGTCGATACTAATTAATCGACAAATATCAGAAATCGATAAAAGTCGATCACAAAATTTCTTGTGATTATCGATTTTGATCGACTTTTGGTGTTAGAGTTCGATTTCAATCGACTTTTATCGAAAAGTATCGAAAGATAAAAAACGATCATATGTAGAGCTATGTATGTTTCAATATTTTATTTTGCACTGTAACTAGAGCTGAGTAGAGAGTTAAAACAAAGCGAATTTATTATTCTTAGTAGCCTCTGTTATCTTCCCAGTAAAAACTCCAATATGAAACAACTCACCGCAACTCATCACCGAAATTATTTAGAGGTCGAACACAAAAGTACCGGGAGATGTACTCCATTTGCTCCTCGTCATCCAAAGGAGAAAAGCAAAGCACTGGCCTGGACAATGCGGTGGTGGATCCAGCAAACAACAATAACCGGCAATAATTGAATGAAAGTTAATTACATCTGAGTACTTTGTCTGCGTTTGTTCTTTATTTATCGCAGCATTTCCCGGTATCTCAAGGCCAAAGATATATACATAAGATGTGTACCGGTGCTGACCAAAACAATCGCGGCGCAAGACCGGAAAAAATTGCGAAGCGACAGAAGCGATATTGAACGCGAGTGGTGCAAACCAAGGCGCATTTCTTCAGATTTCTTGAAGTAAACATTCGGTTGCGGATTGAAGATAACATATGTTTTTTTCAGGTTTTAATGCAACTTCATTCAGGTTTATTGCCATTATCAGCGCCGTACAACTTTTTACACTCACGATGCTTATACAAAGTATCTTCGTTCACTTGACATGTTGATGTCGATAGAAATCGATAAAAGTCGATACACATCGATAGCCAGCCCTGAGAACTTTGTGATTATCGACTTTTATCGACAAATTAAACTAATCAATCGACAATTATAGACAATTATCGAGCACTATCGACTTATCGACTAGCTTTCCGATGATCGATTTCGATCGACATGTTACGTCCTGTTTTTTAACAAACATGCATATGAAGCTACATTTGTACGTAGGCTGATTGATGATAATACAAACCGATTTTAGGAACTTAACTTCGCCAATATTTTCCTCTTTAATTTTGATAGTCCCTCCATTGATTTTTGTAAATTTCGGCTTGTTTCGAACAGTTTATCTGCCTTCTCAATTCTCTTCTTGAGGGCCAAAGCAGACCATTTTGCCGCCATGTTGAACCAACTGGGATCCAGTACTTTACGAACCCAATGAGCCGCGCTCCTCCCCTCGTTTCCAGTCTATGACCAAGGTAATTGTACCGTTGCACTTATAGTAATCTCGTAGCTTGGCGGGGTATTTTAAATTTCTAGACATTCCTTTAATCATATTAAAAGACCGAGTCCATAAAGTTAAAAAGCTTACATCTTCTTTAGAGCCTCGTTCGATTGTTGGACAAACCTAGTTTTCTTTTTGTCTACGTTTTCTTCTCTCTCGGCCGGTTTTTTAAAACCTGAGCTTTGCCCGTGCGTTACGCATATCTCGAGTTTTATTAAGGCCTTTTTTAGCCATGCACGTCAACCATAACTGGGACGTTGTCCCTTGTTAAATATGTTGAAGCTAACAAATTTGAACTTTTATCTCACAGCGACGATTTGCCTTGCCTGCGTGCAGACGTCTCCTATTTCCTTTGTCCCTTTTCCGCGTGCAACAAAGGAAATAGGAGACGTCTGCACGCAGGCAACGATTTGCCCGAAAGCTGGGGCCAGACCACTTCCAAAGAACGCAAAACTTCCACTTCCAGTTTACGTGTTTAGCTCCAAAAAGCCTTTCGTTAAGCTCCCTGTAAACAACTATTCTGCTAAAGGGAGCAAAGCATTCGCTTTGACGCATCGAGATTTATAAAACAAAACAGTAAGCGATAAGCTGTTTCTTATTGAAACAATACCACTTTTAGCACAAAAGCACACGTTCCAACTCCGCGGTATAGCCATTACCTTACGCATGCGCACAACCCTAACCACAACCATATCACCCAGGCAGTTTGGCCCTTTTTGGTGCTCATCAGCACGGCATATGCATTGTCGTGGCTGCCATCTTTGACTTTATCACTGAAGAAGAATAGGGAGAGCGTGGGCGTTTAAGGTGTGGCGGGGGAGGGGGGGTCGAAACAACCAACAGTCGGCAACAAGATTTTATAGACATTGTCCTTAAATGGGTAACTTCCGAGAACAAAACAATTCACACCCGCCCACCCCTCATCCCTCCACTAAAAGTTGGGTTTTTAAAATATTTCTTACTAGTAGCTCAAACAGCTGCACTACTTTGCATAGAGGGCTGAGGGAAGAGCAAGCTTCATTTCCCCTTTGAAGTCAGCAAAGTATCTGAATAAATTTTGTCGCCGATTGAAGAATTAACATAATGGCTAGGCAACCCAAAACATTCCTTCATCCAAAGAAAACAAGACCAATTTCAGAGCTGAAGCACACATTCAGAACAACTCCGCGCTAAGAAACGACGGGCTCTGGGGGCGAGAATGCGCTCTGGCCAGTACCTTACGCATGCGCACATTTATATCACCCGGACAGTGAAAAAAACGCCTGTAGCCTGACTCTATGGGAAGCGCGAGATTCAGAGCGAACCGGCAGAAAAATTGGAATTGATTCTAGCGATTTCAATTAACTACTGAACTTAATAGGCTGTAAAAAAGAAGAAGAAAGAAAGAAAGAAAGAAGAAGAAAAGGAAAAGAGAGATAAAAAACATTTCGCTTATCAGGATGAGTAAGTCACAACGGTGAAGTCAGTTTTTGACCAGGTTTTTTTCTCAACACTTTATTCCCTCTCCCCCGGGAGGGGGAATAAAGTGCTGAGAATTTACAAGGAAAGGATATCCATGCACAAACAAGAAGGCAACCGTTAATTACCAAACAAAACTAAGTAATCTGTGTATATTGGTTTTTTGGAAATTCGGTATTATTAACTTATTATCGGCTTCTACATGGGTTGAAAAATCTTGAGAAACTAATATTTTTTTTGCAAAAAAAGGCAAACAATAAATGAGGAGCCAGTCGAGGGAATCATAAGTCACAGATCTCACAACTGCTCCAAGGAGCGCGCAAACATTAACTATATTCCTGTAACATTCACTTTTATAATTGCGCTATTCAGTATTGTATCTTTAAACAATACGTGAAACTCCTTGATTGCAAAAATTTCAACATTCCATCCATTTCTATTGCTTACGATTGGCATTAAAGCATTTTTACGTTTCTCTTAAAATTTCACGCTTGCACTCATTACAAGACCTTTATTTTTCCTTATTTATTAATTAATTTCATTCGTACGAGTTTTAAAATGTATTTTTGACTTGTATCATCTCTATAATAGTCAACAACCGTTAACCTTTCCCTTATTAATAATTCTGTCAAGGGAAAATCCGCAGCATTCTGGATTTTAACTAAGCAAGACTGATTTACTTAAATATTCACTGATCTTACTTACAAGTAGCCTTTGAGTCAAAAGTTTTAATAATGACCAGAAAAAAATGCCAGCAATTTTAGATAGTCAACGGAGGCTGAGAATGTTTAGTTCAGACCACGATAGTTTGCACGTCTGCCCTTTTTAATCAGTGATTTTTGAAGAAACGCCCTCGTGAACTGCCAAAAACATTTGAGGGAAATGTTATTCAATGAATTAAAGTCATTTAACTTGATAGTAGTTTGACAAACATGCTGACAGTTATGCACATAGATTTGCAATATTGTCTGATCAATATTAAAAACTGTTTATCTCGATATAGGCTGCTTCACTCCAGATAACGTACTTCATTTTTGCGTCCTCCATTTCTGTGAACACAAATTTTTCGACTTCAAAGCTCAGTGTCTTCAAAAACGTGAACCCTAAAAATGAGCCCATTCACCTTATATTCCCGTGTTTGTCCAACTTCTTGCCAGGGGTACCCAACGAGGATGTAGTTCAAAACCACTTAACATAGCATTGTTGAATGTAGTTTAGTATTCAAACGGTAGATATAGGCATATTTTTATCCCCTAAAAACTTTTCATCTGTTCGGATTTCCTAGCTGAAAGTCTAGTGATCCGAAAATTAATGAAACCCATCATTCACTTACTCGATGAGTAATATTATTGCTGATACATATGATATATACTAATTAACTTGTAAAATTACACTGAACTGTACTTAAATGATTACACTATGAAACTCTTTCAGTTGTTATTTAGATGTGAACACGTCATTGGGATCCTGGGTACTAGTGTGACAGTGAACTACCGACCACAAGGGAACAAGACGAACTAATAAAAACTTTTTAAAGTCATTAAAAGAGGTATGATAACACCTTATTTCAAACTTTATTTGTACTTTCCAAGTCAAAGATTATTAATTTATTGCAAAAATAATCGCTAATTTCCTCTACGGTTTATTCAATAACAAAAACTCCATTGCGGGTTTGCACGTGACGTCACTGCGGCCATGTTGGTGGTCAAGAACAAAAGCATTTCTCTCCTCTGGGAACTAAACTCTATTTTCATGTAAAATTCTGCGCGAAAAAATTCTATTGTTTTGATCCCCAACATGGTGCCTTGCCACGTGGTTGCAAACCAAGAATTGTTCAATTCCTAGTACCTAGATTCTCATAACTCGCACAGTACGTTTGGGTACTTTTGTTTAGATAGAGCGTCTCGCGCGAATAAAAGTGTGCCCAACATTTCAAAGACAGTTATGCAAACCTGAGACGACGTCGAGGGTTTGCATAACTGTCTCGAATTCTCCCAACCCCTCGAGTGTTTATATCAGGCTATTCAAACACAGGAAAAAAGTTTTCTATTGCTTAAATATTGCTTTTTTTAGAAAAATACTGTTACTTTGCCGTTTACATGCAATTTATTTGTAAACGTTAAGTTTCACAGTGCATAAGGAAATGTACCGAATTTACGCAAATTAGCGCCGCGGCGCTTATTTGAGAGCGGAGCTTAATACCATAGCAATAACGCTCAGTACCGTATTTACTCGAATAAGCGCAGCGGCGCTAATTAACTCCCCCACCCTCTAAATCCGGCGCTTATTTGAGGGCAAGCTTATTCGAGTAATTACTGTAATTGGCAGCTTAAGAGTTTATTACATTTAGGGCAAATTGTTATTACATTTAGGACAAAATGTTATTACATTTAGGACTTTATTACATTTAGGACCGTTTATTACATTTAGGCCTTCTACATCCAGTGCTCTGGTTCTGCGACTGATAAAATTTCAGAGATATCCCACCCCAACTCCCAGTGTGCACACTAGCTGCAGTGCCCTAGTTCTGCTAGTGATAATATTTCAGAGATATCCCACCCAGGGCCACTTTTGACTAGATGCTATAAAACCAAGCTCTAGAAATAACGTCTATTAAATGTATGTGATGTCTTTACTTATTCAGGGGTGTAAGCAGAATTTGTAATATGGAGACTCTTGACTCTAAGATGCCCCCTATACTTCTAAAATAAAGAATTAGATGTGCCAAAAGAGGGGTGTGGTACAAGATGTCTCATATTACAGATGTATTTTATTGAGGTAACCCTAACCCTGAAAAATCCCCTCCCTTTACTCCCTACACTTCTACATACTACAAAATTACAAATATGCAGTCAACAGTGAAAATACTTAAAATAGTAAAGATGACAGTCATATCTATAACTGCATTTTCTCTTTGAGATACTGAAGTGAATTTTCTACTTCTGGATTGTCACTCACTTTTTCTTTTCATAAATTTTGTTGATGGTATTTTCCACTGCACATGTGTTAATTATTTATATTACTAATAAGGCTTAGCTACCTTGACTAGCCCATATCTATTTGGGGCCAAGTTCTTCTTATGGTCCAAATTGTCTAAAAAGGACTGGGACCTACAATCCTGAACAAAACTGCTTGAGAAAATGTTTCCCTTAATGCGCACTACCTAACGCAACAAAACTATTTCCAAATCAACGGCTTTGCGTAAAGAAAACCCCCTTCCCCAGTTCAAAGTTGCTTCCTACAAATGCTTAGGGATCCGGCTTTCTTTTGAAGACCCAACAACACTGCTTCTGGGGGGAGGGGGGGAGGGAAGAATCGGTCGGCTACGAAGTTTAGAAAAAATGCCCCCCAAGTATGCAATTTTCTCAACAGTTTTGTCCAAGATTGTAGACACATTATCGGCTTTCAAAACAAGTATTCAGAAGAAAGACTTTTCAAGTCTCATAGCTGAGAACAGATGTTCAAATTGTTACTTGTGTAATACTTGAGACTCTGCTTGTTAATTTACTCTTAGATTTATTAGATTGTAGACTATTTTATTGTTATTATTATTTTTATTCCTTTATTTATTCATTTTTTATATATTATTTTAGAGTTTGTTATTAATGTAATTTTATAGTGAATATTCATTGTAAATATTATCAAATGTAATCTTAAGCTTATTAAATAGACTTTATTAACTAGGTGTCCCCGATTAGTTGGCTACTTGTGGCCAGCTAAAAGATTTTGATACGTTAATAAAGTTGCTTATTCATTCATTCGTTCACCTAAATGGATGGGTAGGCTGTCCTAGGGTGTCTGCGATTCCCCCTCCCCTTACACCAAATTAATATGAAACTTATAGTGCTAGTGACCAAAGTTGTGACTGCATATGTGACTACATGACTGAAATACTTCTTGGCCAACAGAAAATACACAACTGTCTTTTATTAGATTCAAAAAATGCTGGGCCTTTCCTTAAGAGCTGATGAACTTAAGGGGAGGGGGGCAATTTATTATATATTAGAGGATGCCGTATGAAACTGAAAAATGCTTTAAATGGGTTCTCAAATAAACAGAATTGCGTGTTTTTTTCAGTTTAAACTGCTGGTCAATAAGGTGCAAAGATGTGTGCTTCAGGTTTAGTCAAACGTTATATAATTCTGTTGTAGCTGTATGGTTTTACTTTAATTAAACTTATTTTGCCTTGGGCTAAATTGAAAAATTATTAGATTGGTTCTCCTGACGTTAATGGATAATCTATTTGGCCTAAAGCCAAGTTGAATGATTCTTAAGCCTAAAATTGAGCTGTTTATATTGCTTCTCCAGGTCAATATGTTCATGACAAAGTATGGTCTAATATCGTGACCGACGTGACCTGATATTGAGTGAGTTTCAGTGTTATAAATCCGTTAAGAACCATGGGCTCCTGGATTTGATTAGCCTGCAAAACGGCCTGTTTTGTTCTCAAACAACCTCGTCCCTAGGGCCTTTCCCTTAAAAATTTTCCCATTTTTTTAAGGGAAAAGCCCTGGGGACGAGGTTGGTTCTCAAAGTTTTTCAAGGGTCGAGAAGCCGGCGTGGGATTTACGCGCGAGGCGCGCGAGCTTCGCACGCCCATGGGCGTACTTCATCGCGTCTCTTCGTCTCTCACTCTTCGCTTTTACCCTCGTTCCAGACCTTTTTTTGAGCGCTCTCTCGTTCTTGACCTACCCGAAAATGCGGGCTCGCATGCGTTGAGGTGCTCTTATTGTCGTTTTTGCAAATAATGTGGTGTCCTTCCACATACATGTGTATCTGACCGAATTATTTGAACACCTCTCGCTGAATTTAATTTGGTTTAGAATTTGATAATTTACGGAGATTTATCATATGTTTATGTAGCTTTTTTCTAAAGTTTTAAGGTCATTAGAAGCTTTATATATATATGAGTTAGACTTCGTATGATATGGACAATTATACAGATCCTGAGGGCCACAAGTTCATTACCATCCATTACGGCCTATGGCTATCATTTTAAGTGCTACCAACTTAAAATAAAGTCTTCACTCACTTCCTTACATACTATCCACTTTAAGTGAAGTCCACAACAACGCTCAGGGAAGCAAAACGTATTATTTGTTTTTCTTCCTACAAGCTAACTGAGCGGTTGTTCAAACAATTCTGGGGTTCCAACAGGCCGGAGACACAGCCGTTATCGCCAACGTTAATGGCCAGTATACCCTGCGAGCAGAGGTTTTTCTCTTGCATAGCTTTTAGCGTTTACAAAGTCTTTCGTGTGCCTTGATATGTCTTGTAATTGGTTTGTTTACGCCCCGGGACGTAAAGAAACCACAACTACGCTACAAAATCAAGTATCTCTTTTGATTTTTGCCCATGCGCATGAGCCAAAATTTGGTATATGTCAAATGTTTTTTTGCGAATCTATTTTGATCTTTTTTATACTCGCTCTCCTCTTCTCCCTTGCCTTTCTCAGGCTTTTATACGCAGTTTTGTTGTCCACTTTATCGTCTTTCTTTTGCATGGAATTGTGGCTGGCTAACTTTTTTTGGAAAGGGACAAATTTAATCTTCAAAGAGTAGTAGGTAAACAGCGAAATTGGCAGTGGATTTTTCCCCAACATGTTACTTTTTTTTTGTGAGTGAGTGTAATTCTGTCAAGATTGGTCAGAATGTCCAAAACGAGGTATCGGTAGAAAGATCTATCTTTGCTGACTTTGTTTCTTATTTACCAAATTGTTAGCTTAATTTAACTGAAAGCTAAATGGGTCTAGGAAAAAAATATGCATCTTTCCATATGAAACGAAAACGAGCACAGCCGTCGTCAAAGGATTAAAAACCCACACCATTAGTCAAATACGAAATACCAGTAAATTCGCAAATGCTACGTTACCCCAGTCAAGTTATGTACCCAAATATAGATGGTTTACTCGACGAAGTTTGCATAGGGAAAAGTCATTTTGACGTGGGTCTTGTTCCTCGAAGGATGAATACTGGATTAAGCCAAATCATCTTTACGGAACGTTTTTCTGTCAAGCAACATATAACTGTATAGCTATTAAAATATCGTTAAGCCTTTGCTCCGTTATCCAGATATGAACTTATGTTAACAGCAAATGATACTCTAAATCAATATATAGGATGGTAAATACAGTCGTGTAATGGAAGTTTTGATCCTCTATCAGTGCTAATCAGCTTTTTAAGTAGGCTCTGGCTTTTAAATTTCTGCCAATTCCGTCCTAAGTTTGCGATAAAAGATCTTTTGCGAGAACTTTACTGAACTTGCAATTCACGAGTTAGGAATTCTGCTTCAGACACATTGCTGTTAAGCAAACCTTTTAAGGCTACTGCTGTACACACGAGTCCCTTTATCAAGTTTTTACACGCAGTGAACATGTGCTAAGATTAAGCCTTCTTTACACGGCCGGTTTTCCTAGGGGAAAAGTTTTTAAAGGATAGATATATACCGTTATCTTAATGGTCATCTGTACAACACTTGTACACGTGGCATTTGGTCAGTGTACTCACATTGTGCGTGGGCCAGTTCTCCTAATATGCTCTGTAATTGGTATGGAGTTTAGTGGAGCCACGACAAATAGAACTGCACGCAATTTTGGCATCGTGCTAATAAACAGTTATGACAGTTAAGTTTGTAATTAAACATTGAAAGGGGACAGAATATAGACGATTGTTGCTCTTGCAAATATCCATCAGTACAGCCTCCTCCCGCGGACATAGCGTAATATCACTAATTCCTGTGAAAGTGGCCAATTCTCTATGTTTAAAAATAACAAGGAACAGTTATAAGACGCACTTACGATCCGTGACGGCTGTCCATTTTATACAGTTTTCTGGCTAAGCTATGCGTTTCTCTAGCACTACTGGGAAAAAAAGGATCGAACCCCTTAAAAGAGTCTCTATTTTACAGGCTTCTTCAGAAATGGAAATAGCATGTGTTATTTTACTTTTTATGTTGACAGAAACGTTTATAGCGACTTTCGACTGAAAAGAAATAAAGCTCTGTCCTAAGCTTTTTTTTATAAGTGCTCATGATTCAAACATTTTTTATTATGTTGACTGAAAGAACAAAATACGCACTACAAGAACTGCTTAGAAAAAAATTTTCGTTTTTAACAAAATGAGATTTTTTCAGAATTTTTTTGATGTCGAACCTTTTTTGGCACACTTAATTCCGCTGATCACGAAATTGACAGGCTAATATGTGACGTAATGACAAAGGAATTCAAAAAGTGAAAATTGGAATTGTGTGTGTGCGCATCCCTTTCTTGGGGTCGCCAATGTTGACAGTGCTGTTGTAATTTCGACGCATCTTACTAGCACGCCTTACCTTTTAACAGCTGCATCAGAGCTCCACACTTGTTCACTTGTATCTGAAGTCACGTGTTTCTTAGTTTTAGTTCCTCAATCTACGTCACAGTTCCTTTGTTTCTGAGAGGCTTCCGAGAGAAAGCTAAGACACTGGATAATTGGGAATAACTGGATTATATATCATTTTAGTGCAAACCTCAACATCTTCTCGCGTTGATGATCCTTTTATTATCAATCGATTGGTGGCATCCTAAGTTGTCATTATTACGCGCTTTTGATCATATTTGCATGGAAAAGGCGCGTTATAAATTTTTAATTATTATTATTATTATTATTATTATTATCATAATCCATAAATTTTATATTAAAAAAAACGACATCCAACAAAACCGTTTATGTTGTCACGAACTCGAATTTTCCTCTAGAGCTGTACCCTCAATAAACTGCTTTCTATTGTAGTTTTATAAATACATTCTCAATGGACATGATTTCATAAGCTTCAATACTCTTTAATCCTTTAATGGAAAATTTCGGTTTTCAAATAGGTAAAAATAGTGCTGTATACGTAAAACTGTCCTTCACGGCCCATATAGTATTTTCAAAACAACATTTTCTGCTGATTTAAGAGCGTTGTGGCTTACCTATAAAGTTTTATTGAAAGTGTTTTTCCTTAATCCGACAAGAGTAGGATCATTGAGAGTACAGCTAGAGAAGGGGAATTTAGGTTCATGACCTCGACCTCAAAAGTGAATGACATGGAATGGCGTCATTGTTTTATGGTGTAAAATTTTATTTTAATTTTATGGGTTTTATTATTGATATATTAAGACACCACTTTGAGCGATAATGGAATGTGGGAGAACTTGTATGCAGCTTGCGCTAGAACCTGGCTTTTTCTGTGATTAGAGAGCCCAAACAAATGGAAGCAGGCTACTTAACCGCAACAAACAGAAGAATGCATCTATATTGTACGGTAGCGCTTCGTTCCTGACTGTGTAAATGTTCTTAGTATGCGTACTGTAAAAAAGGTTGTGCGCAAGTGACGCACTACTACATTTGCTTTTAAAGACCATTTTCCAATTGTTTGCACTTTATTCCTGGCCTTCCTATTAACAGCCCGTTCAAATGTCATTAACAATAAGTTATATACCCTTATTATCGCAAATATATAGAAAATGTACCTTCCACCAGTGAACGAAAGTCCGTTTATCCTGATGGTCTATTTGGAGGTGTACGTACAGAATCTGATTAATCCATTTTTTGCAATGATCGGTGAGTAACAGAAAAGGAAGACGAGAAAATTTCCAGCTTCCTTGCTTCAATCCCAGGCAACAAGCCAAACTGCTTAAATTTTCTTTTTCTTTAAGTTACTCTTCTTTTGATTTGTTTTACGATCTGTTAAAGCGGCTAATCCTTTCACGGTGGGAGCAAAATTTGCCCAGAACAATATAGTGGTGGAAGAAGAAGCTGGAGCAGTTGTTGTTCCTGTAATGCGTAACGGAAACATCTTTATAGCGTCGGTTTTACAGTAAGTCAACTTATAAAACATTTATTTTCTAGAAATATACTTTTTTGTGTTGCTCAATTACTATTTGATGACATTAAACAAGTATTGGACGAGACTGAGTGAAATAAAGCCTGAG
>CALNXK010000241.1:530000-550000 GCA_942486035.1 Porites lobata | reverse complement strand
GTCGGCACTGCCCTCTAGGCTTGCTTCAGCTGCACAACTCGTGCGCACTAGTACAGTTCCAAGTCCACTGACTTGCACAGAGCAAAGGCCCACACCTAGGCCAAAAAAGGCTCAGACAAAACAAAAACAAATAATTAGGCTGAACAACTCGTTCAAGGTACTCATCTAATACCCGAAAAAACTTTCTACAGCAAAACTATGGAAATACAATTCTCAAAGCAAATACCCTACACGAGGGAATACCATACCCGAAAAAATCCCCGGCTGCGGAACCAGGGAGAAAAGTAGACTCATGTAAAGGAATCTCCAGCCAGTCAAGAACAAAAGGGTGGAAAACCCCGGGGCTTCGAGTCACCAACGGCCACCAATGAGCAGATTGCCAAAAGAGTGCCCTGTTCTTTACCCAGTTTCATGTGATTGATAACCCTGGGAATAAGGAAGACGGGGGGGACCAACCAATTGTTTTCCCCTTCCCAGCTGACGGTAAAAGCATCAACAGTTTCGGTCCCAGGACACCACCATCGAGAACAAAACCTGGGCAACTGGAAAGAATTATGACTCGCAAAACGATCTACGGTGTGGGGTCCCCACAGAATATCCAACTGGCGAAAATGGACAGAGTTGAGCATCCAATCATCGGTGTCGACAACTTTCGACCAATAATCAGCTTTGAAATTAAAGTGGCGAGGTATCCACTCCGCAGAAAAGCGAATACCTGCTTCATGGCACAAATTGTAAATGGCAACCGCTTCTTTTTGCAAATGAGGTTTACTACTGCCGACAGACAAAATACTGCAGACGCTCTGATTGTCAGATCTATGCTTGCACTCCTTGCCCGCCAAAAGACCGGAAAACGACTGAAGAACAAATCTAATTGCACGAATCTCGCGGAAAGAAGAGCTGCATAGGGCCTCGGAACCCAACCAGTTCCCTCTAGCGATGTGCGTACCAAGTTGAACAATAAATCCCGCCCAACCCACATTGCTGGCATTAGAATAAGACAAAAGCTCTATCTTCGGGGAGGGCCTCCAGATTGGTTTGCCGCACAAACGAAAGAAATTATCTCTCCAAAAATTAAGTTCCTCTACAGCTTCACGCGTTAAAGCCACCTTGCAGCTAAGGCTATGAACGCTATTAAGGACTGCGTACAAGGCTCGGGTGCGCAAACGCACAACTGGACCTAATGCGAGCTCCATGGAAATAAGGGTACCCGTTATACGAGACACATCCCTAGCCGTGGGTGAAACATCGTCAAGAAGCAGTGAAATCAGATTAAACAGGTGATCAATCTTGCCTGGTGGGATACTAAATTCTCCCTTGGTAAGGTCCAAAATAAAGCCTAAGTGCTCCCCTTTATGGCGCGCGTAAAAAATTGCTCTTTTCCTCATTCACTAGCAGGCCAAGGCGATCAAGATCGCCTCGCACTAGTTGCGCGTCCTGAGAACACAAATCTTTACTTGAATCAGCGCCGATACCGTCGTCCAAATAGACAGAAATCCTAATGCCTTGCGACCGCCAGTGTGCAACAACTGGTATTAACAATTTGGTGAAAACGTAAGGAGACGTACTTAAACCAAAAGGAAGCGAACAAAACAAAAAATAGCGCGGCTTTCCATCGAAAGTAAAGGAAAAAGCCAAATACTTCCAATGCTCTTGAAAAATGTCAACATGATGGTAGCCATTACGAAGATCGAAAGTAAAAAGCCAATCATCTGGCTGAAGAATTTCCGCCACGACTCGGAGGTCTTCGAACTTAAACTTACGCTTGGCTAGGTGCTTGTTAAGAAAGCGAAGGTCAAGAATCAATCGAAGTTTGCCATTCTTTTTAGGAACTACACCTAAGGGACTGCAAACATGAACTTGGTCACGCTTGACTTCCACCGCGCTACCCGCCAACAACAATTGCTCGATAGCCTCACAAACAAAAGCTCTATTATCAACAGCGCTTTTATGATTACTAAAGAAATACTTCACTGGAATTGAAACAAATGGTAACTTATAACCGCTTTCAATAACACTAAAAACAAAAGAAGAGGCCGCAATAGAACGCCAAACTTTCAAAAACTTGCGCAAGCGGCCTCTAATCCAAAATACTGAGGAAACGCCCGTGTCAAGTTCAGCCTCGCCGCGCTCCGAAAACTCGTCAAAACCAGAGTCAGCTAGTCATTTAGCGGAAGAGGAAACTTTACAATCCTTGATGAAATGGCCTGCTTTGCCGCAACCAAAGCAGCGATAAACAGAAGCTTTTTTCTCCGGTACAGGATTAACCAAAAGCTGACCGACATCCGGGCGAAAATCCACGATTCTATGTGAGGGGCCAAAATTTACACTGGGGCGGCTTTTGGACGATGTAGACTGAGACTTAAAACGAGTTCCCATTTTGCTTCTCAGGCTATTTTTTCGATTTCGCTTCTCCCGAGACCTCTCTGCTTCCTTGCGCGCGACACGAAGTTTCTTTTCTTCTTCGTCATTTTTAGTGAGTGGGTCCGCCTCAAAATATTCTACCACGTCCCAGCCATCCCGGTCAGCAATAGAAATAAGCTTATTTCTGTTATCAAGGAGTGACATACCTTCGTTGGCAATCTTAGTGATAGCGTCATCCGCCTCAGCCCTCTCTAAAATCTGGTTGAACTTATCCTTGACGTCAGTGTTGAACTTGAACTGTTTCTTGTTACTCTTATATTTGAACTCGGGCTCCTCTTCTGCAGACTTGCGTTTTAGTGAGTAGAGCTGTTCCTTGAAAACCTTGACCTCCTCCGATTTCGCCTCCAGAGCCTTTAAGATTTCCTTCGCCCAAGTTGAGGGCTCAGGGCTGCGAGAAGCGGAACGACTTCTGCGGTGCGAACGCTCGCGGACACTCCTTCGCGAAGGCGAAGAACTACGGCCAGAACCACTTGAAGCTGCGACATGTCAACGAGAACTACGACGGCCTGAACTTCGATGTTCTCTTGCTCTGGACGGCCGGACAACAGGGTCTTCAATGTCCGCGTTGCATTGACTCTTGAAACACGAACTGAAGCAGGGCGACCACGACGGCCCCGCGCCATGTGGACGAGATAGGAATAATGAGCTAAGAATTTAACTGTCCGCTTGTAAAAATTCACAGTGAAACTTGTTTACTGTTCAGCAAATATATACTTGCTACTTGCACTTAAAACACACTGCCGACAAATGCACCTGTGCTTGGGAATTCAAGAAACCATTTATCTTTTGTTTCATTACGCTTCGCTACATTCAGGCAAAGATAAATGAACAATTATTTTCTGCTGGCGTAATTCTCACCCCTTCTCAGCAATCACTTCCCCTTTAGGTTTACCCAGAATGTAAAAAGACACCCTGGGCCAAGGCTATTTCCTTTTAGCAGAGTGAGACATATTCCACCACTGCAGGAAAACCTTCACTCAAAGAGAGCTCCTTAAGTAAATAGTACTTTTTACAATAACTGCATGAGCGAATTAATCCTCGCGTTTTAATTGGTCGAGAGCTATGATTTATAAGAGTATAGTCCATGGAAATGACGTAACATGTCACGCAGTGCCAGTTGTTTTGTTTTTGGTTTTTCATAAAAAAAATATATGTTATTGTAAAAAACAAATCGACCAGAATTTTCCATGGTCTACACTCTTATAGGCCATAAAATGTTAAGTAGAGTATTTTGAAATGAAACAATCAGTGAAATATTTTTACAGGTTGAAAGGAGGAGGTAAAGCCAGGAAGGCACGAACAACAAGAAATGGATATACTTCGTACGATGGCGTCTCTACATTATAGAAATTCTAGAACGAAGCAGTTCTGTATAATGCTAAAGATTTTTGTACTTATATGGGTTAATTGAATTCGGTGCGGCAATTGCAGTAAAATGCAGCCGGCCAATCTCAGCACGAGTACCAACGAATAAAAGGGCTCAGCTACATGTAATAAACAATAATCCTCTGGCAACTTTGGAGTGCAGACCTTAATAGGTAAGTATATTGTGCTAGGAAATTGTTACCCATGCATATTGTACATGACGAAGACACCTAGAGCAGGTCATAGGCTTTATTGATGTTATATTCACATTCACAGCAAATAAAAACTAGCATACACATGTGACAGTGACATAACACTGTTGTTTGTATCTAACCTTTGCTTACTCATTTTAACTGCAGTTAAAAGGCAAAACATTTTGCATGTGAAAAAGCCTTCTCTGGTAAACATGCTTGTGGCAGATCATAGCAAGCTCTTGTATTGGTAACCCTGTGGCAAAAGAACCGAAAGTAGAAAAACCAAACGACCGAAAAAATACTGGATTAAAACTGTCAGTCTTACCCAATACCACAAAATCCTTGTAATCGATTCCTGTCCGGCAGGTGATCGTTCTTTAGATCATCTGGAATGTGCTTCAGGTCTTACGACTCTATTTGCTCTTTTTAAAAATGGACGAACCGCTTTGTTATGTTGGTCTGGTTTTGAGGTAACCACGAGACACAAATGTGTTTGTTTAAACTTGACTGACAAACTTGCAAGTGTTTTTCTCTTTAAAAACTGAACTGTGCTTCCTTGCCAAACATGTTTACCTGAGATTTGCACGTCATTTAAACTACAAACATATTAAATTATATTTCTCAAAGGTACAACGCTACAACAATAATTATGCAACTTTGTATATAAATGACGTTACTTGACCCACGCATTTTTATTAACTTAATTTTTTTTTCCAGCCCTGAAAACTGAAAACTGCAAAGCTAAAATGTTAGAGCAAAATGGCTCAAGTCAAACCAAGTTTACTGTGGCACTTGTCAGGCCTAAAGGTTTTCACCAGGCTGGATCTGGTTTGCCTTATTTTTTCATCAGACAAATGCTTCGTTTTTCTCATAGACGCAAGGATCTCACGAGCTAGCAACCACTTGTTTAATTAAGTACCAATTGCTAGCAGTAAAATGAGACCGGAAAGATGACCAGATCCAAACAGTACCACAATATCGTATTTTGGTTTTCTTAGACCATGCAAAACTTGATAAATGTTTCCATAAATGATATACGATATCCTATACCAGCTATGAGCTTAGCACTTGAATTTATACTGCAATGAAATATAGGTCATTGCAGATTAAAAGTGCTCAGTCGGTTTATATGTCGCGCTAGAACCTAATCAAATGTGCTGTCACAAAGCCCAGTGATGGTAGCATGAAAAAAAAAATGATGTTCACATCTTACATCAGTAAGTTAACAGCGGTTACATGTTAACCATGCTTGGGGGTCACGCTTGCCTCTAGAAAAAATTCTACCAGAAAGACCTTAATGACTTTGTTACAGGTTTTAGCGCAACAAACTTAAGCTACTTATACTGAGCGATAAAGTAGACAAAAATGTAAATATAATAATGTTTAAAGTTGTCAAGCGTATAAGTTCTCGACCAACCTAAGATAATCGTACTACAGTAACAATAAATACTTTTTTATAACTAAGCAATTCTACTTTCCCTATGCAAAGCTTTCCAAGGAAGTAATTCTGAATCATTAAAAATCCTGGCGTGAAAAGCACAAAAGTAGTAATATTTGGTTCACCCGTCTTTTGAACTACCGTAAACTTCGTTTCCTTGCAAACACAATTGTTTGGAAGTTCTTTGTCATCTAAAACTTCCACAATCATAAACTTAACTACAACACTCAAGGCTACAATCCTACAACGGGTGTTTCTGATTGGTATGTAAAATGAAACAACTGATAGTTTCTGATTATAAATACGTCTTTTGACGTATTTCAGTCGTTCCTTTCTCTTCTTCCGCGTGTTTTCTTTTCTGTTTTACTTTTTGTTGAAGCTTTTTATCCTATTAAAATGCCTAAATAGGAAAAAAAGAACTTTTACAGTTTCCGAGTCGAAGTGCAAATCTCACCTGGGAAACCAAACGAAAAAAAAACCACTTCCTTTGAGGTAAGCACAACGATTTCAGTTCAATATCCAGTTAAAATAAGATTACTACTAGTGAAAAGGAATTCTGCAAAATAAAAGGAATTCATCTAGGGTCTATTGTCGGTCCACTGAACGTTGGATACAGGTTTTCGACTCTAGTTTGAGAAGTCCTAAACGAAAGATCCCGACAAATTCTCCTTAAGCAAAAGTCGTTAGTGAATCAACTAATGCATTTGAAGAATCATAAATTCAGTTGTAAACAAGTTAAGCTAAGACAGCGGGTACTTAAAAAGTGTTCGGTTGTCATTTCTCTATTCATTGTTTTGTCAATCTATTTAACGTTTGGAAACTTCACTAAAATTTCCACCGTGCATAGCATTGCCACTTTGTTTGACATTTCGATCGGAGAAGAAAAACTCAGTTTTTAGAAAATAAAGAGATCTCTGTTCATATGTTTCCACTTAATAGTTTTGCTAATTAAGACGGAAAACGGATCGTGGATTTGGCTGCGGCGAAGTTCAAGTTAGGAAGGTAAAGAAAATAACTTTAAAGTAAACTTTTAGTGTATAGCTGAAAATAAAAATAAAAATAGAATAGCAGTTGGATCGATCTACTCCATCTGGGAGATTCCAGAAAATTTAAGATGAAGTATCACACTTGGTTTGAGGCAGACAGCTATAACTGGTCATTACCGCATTGTGCTAACCTAACATGATTTGTCCTCTGCCATGAGGTACGTTCTGCAGGAAAATACTCAAATTAAGATTCAGGTGGTTCGAGTGTCGTTCTGACTACACTAGTCTGTAAGACTCAAAATTATGTATCTACACTCATCTCACTAAGCTTAAAACCACCTAATTTCATTTAAACTGATCAACGAAAACTATTAGTACAGTCCAACCTGTATGTGCGACCACATTTCGTAAGCGACCAGCTCCCATAAGCGACCACTTATCCAAAACACTAAAATTTCCCATTCAAAGCCTTTTATTTGGAACTTTTCGTAAGCGAACGCAATCAGTTTTTAGCATGACAGGTTAAGAATTTTCCGCTGTTTTTAACCTGTTAAAGCAACTGCTACCTGATACAATGGGGGAAATCTCTATTCCTCAAAAGCTTTGAATTGCTTCTCGGAGATTTCCCCGCCACAGTCACTCCTTCAAAGTTGTATGCTCATCTTAAATTTAATATTAATTACACCTAATTGCAATAACTTTGTCATAGAAAAAAACAAAAAGCAAAAAGCCAAATAGGAATTAATTAGCCATGTGATTTACATTTGCGTATTTTAATAATTTAACAATTATTTAAGAAATCATTCATAATAACAAGATATAATTCTGTAATTCCGCGCTGTAAGATTCAGCACATGAAACACCGATGTGTGTAACGAAAGGGTTCAAAATTATTACTGGCAGTCGAAAGAAGTAGAGGAGGCACCGGTTACTCCTTTTCTTTGCGGGGGAATTTCATTAACTTGCGGAGGAATACATCAACGCCGGTGACGTCATACATCTCATTAAGATAGGATGATATCATAGTTTAAATTAATGCCCATGACGTCATGCACTCCATTAAGATAGGATTATGTCAGTTTAAATTAATGCCGATGACGTCACGCATGCTATTAAGATAGGATGATGTCATAGTTTATTTTTAGCTGGTAAGGAGCAAGTGACGTCAGGATTTCCTAGAGTTGACGTCATCAAAAAATGTTGAGATCATAATCTATAAACAGAAAAGTGATTTTTATATAATTAGCTACTTGCTATAGTCTTCTGATTAGATATTGTTTGCTCTAGTCTTCTGATTGGATATTGTAGAAACTGTTATGTGTTCAAAATAAAAACGGGCAGATTATACTAAATGAAAAATCTTTAATCATTAAATTATTTTCACTAAAAATCGGTTATAAACAAAACCAAGACACGGAGGTTAACTGAAAAATCTTTACTTCAAAAGAAGGGAAAAAGGAGGTTAAGCGAATGCGAAATTGTACTAATTTTTCAGGCAAAACATGAAACAAGGTCGAAGCTCAGCGAAGCGAAAAACTGCCTATCAAGCAAAAATGTCAATCTTTGTTTACTTGACTCTGTAAAAAGTATTGCACAGGGTATAAAAATTCTATAGAAAACAACAGGTGGTTCTAAAGTAAACCCTAACTCTTTTGGTTCTTGAATAAACTCCATTCTAGGAACTAATAAGTGGAATGTCTATTTAAAAAAAAGATAGGAATAAGAGGTGCGATCGCCTGGCAACACATGTCTTCTTATTTAGTGCTAAAAATCGGATATATAAACAAAACACACACACACATACACAAAATGGAGCTGAAAACTCTCTATTTCAATTTCGACTCACCATTACAAAAGCGTTTTCTCCTTTCCATCTCGAGGAAACGACTAACTATTGAAGTCTCAGCCCTTGCGCTTGATGAGCTTATGGTCTTGCGCTCCGTTAGTCAGTTAATTATGTGAGGTCACAAGCCCAAAGTTGAATACAAATTAGTTGATCTCTACAGCTAGACCCAAGGGAACACCTTGACGTATTATTATATAAACAATTTTAAATAACTTAACAAGGATCAATTTGAACACGCGACTAATAATTGCTAGCAATAAAACCACAAGAGAGATACCGTTTTAAAAACTTTATTAAAAGTCAATAACAAAAAGAGTCAAATACACAGCGATTTGAAAGGAAAAGGAATGAAAATTAATAATCCTTTGACTGACTATTACAAATCAGTTTTTTTTCCGTTCTATTTCGAGGAATAATAAATAACCCTTCCGTGTCTACACAATTTTCCTATTGCCTCGAAGCCAAGAGTTCGACTTTCTTTGTTTCTTGCGCTTTGTCTTGTTCTTTGTAGTCGGTCTTTTAGCTTTTGCTTCAAAAGAGGCTTCATTTCTCTGTGATCTTGACAGTTCGCAGTACACCGTTTCTTGTGTCTGTACTGGATTGCGATAGTGATTTTTTTCCGCAATTATCCGCTTCACTTTCGTAAACGACGACTTTGACTTTAGGTTGCAGTTTCGCCTCTTCTAAATAGTGTCTTCGCTGTATGTGGTCTAACTGATGAACATCCGCGAGATGGTTAGCTAATCTCAGGGGCACCCAACGAGGATATAGTTCAAAACCACTTAACATAGCATTGTTGAACGTATTTTAGTATTTAAACGGTAGATATAGGCATATTTTTATCCCCTAAAAACTTTTCATCTGTTCGGATTTCCTAGCTGAAAGTTTAGTGATCCGAAAATTATAGGGGTCAAAACCTAACTTTTCGAAAATTTCAGCCAGGAAAAGGCTCCCGAAAATTCTAGGTGGCCTTTTTTAGGGTAAATATCCGTTTAAAATGGGTAATTATACCATTTTGTAGATGTTCGAAAATCCTAGGAGAGGCAGGCAAGCAAGAAATTTTACAACAAATGTTCCGAAAATTCTAGTTCTCAAATCGTCTTCCGAACAGATATTTTCCCGAAAATTGCCGTTGGGTGCCCCTGTAATCTGACAAGGTACTTCGCCCCACACGATGAAACAGGACAGTTTCTGCAAACTCTCTTGTAAACCATGTTGACAGGTCGATTGCTGAACACAAATGACATCTTTTTTCGCAAATAGTCAGGTTATACAGAGTGTCAGAAAGGCCAAACACAGGCCAGAAAGGCCATAACCAGGCCTGAAAGGCCAAAACCAGGCCAAAAGGGACAAAAGGAGACTAACGGGCCATTTCTGGTCATGTGTCTTTTTTTTCTCAAACACACGCGTGGGTGTCACGCAACAGCTCTCAACATTGGAATCATCATCTTTATTCAGGGTAATCACAAATAACAGTGCCTAATTAAAAAAGTTTTGATCGTGAATTACTAATTGGTATTTCAAATTTCAGATTTTTTTATTTATTGTATCAGTTTACTAGTATTGTTATTATTTTCAAGTCAGCAATACACTCTTAAAGTTTGGTTGTTTACAGTTTTTATTGAAACGCAACAATACAAAGGTCTAAGAAAAATAATTCTGTAACATTCATAGTTGGACTAGTCTTCATCTTGTGGAATTTGGCTGTTTTTGATACAGTCGATTGAGTAGGAATTTTGGCTTATCGATCGCTAGTTCTGTCGATTCCAACCAATCGAATCCTTCTGTATCTTTTAGTTCTTTTTGGGTTTCAATCACTTTTTTGAAGGTAATATCTTTTTTCATTGCACGCATCCACTGTAGATTCTCTAAGAGTACTTTTCTTAGCTCTTTTCTGTTAACAGGAAGAGGAGCGTTCTCGGCTTTCACGCAGGCCACATTTTCTGAATCTCTGTTCCCCTCGTGGTCATTGATCAATGCGTTGAGCTGGGTCTCATGGAGTTTCTCGGCTTCATCAAGAATGCGTAACCCAGGCGCTAAGTTTTCTGTTTCTTCTTGGGAAGACTCCGTTTCTTGGATAGAGACTTTGCTTTCTTGGGAGAAATCGCTTTCTTCGCTGTCTTCATATTTTCCAGCTCCTTGTTGAAGGTATAAGGTATAGCCTGTGCTTGTCATCTTTGGTTTGCACCGCACGCGTTCTGATAGGAAACTAAACTTCAGAAAGCAACGCGTCTCTTTTATAGAAAATTGGTGAAGGCAGGGTTTGGCTAAGCGTTCTCTTTCGTAAATAATACATACATCCACCCCACATCGACCTACACTTAACAAAACAAGGCCAAACGAACTTTAAATTTAAAAAAATCTGAATTTGAAATACCAATTACTAATTCACGATCAAAACTTTTTTAATTAGGCACTGTTATTTGTGATTACCCTGAATAAAGATGATGATTCCAATGTTGAGAGCTGTTGCGTGACTAGCGGCGCTCGACACCCACGCGTGTGTTTGAGAAAATAAAGACACATGACCACCTGATGACTAGAAATGGCTAGTTTGTCTCCTTTTGTCCCTTTTTGGCCTGGTTTTGGCCTTTCAGGCCTGGTTATGGCCTTTCTGACCTGTGTTTGGCCTTTCTGACACTCTGTATAACCTGACTATTTGCGAAAAAAGATGTCATTTGTGTTCAGCAATCGAACTGTCAACATGGTTTACAAGAGAGTTTGCAGAAACTGTCCTGTTTCATCGTGTGGGGCGAAGTACCTTGTCAGATTAGCTATTGGTTAAACCATCTCGCGGATGTTCATCAGTTAGACCACATACAGCGAAGACACTATTTACAAGAGGCGAAACTGCAACCTAAAGTCAAAGTCGTCGTTTACGAAAGTGAAGCGGATAATTGCGGAAAAAAATCACTATCGCAACCAGTACAGACACAAGAAACGGTGTACTGCGAACTGTCAAGATCACAGAGAAATGAAGCCTCTTTTGAAGCAAAAGCTAAAAGACCGACTACAAAGAACAAGACAAAGCGCAAGAAACAAAGAAAGTCGAACTCTTGGCTTCGAGGCAATAGGAAAATTGTGTAGACACGGAAGGATTATTTATTATTCCTCGAAATAGAACGGAAAAAAAACTGATTTGTAATAGTCAGTCAAAGATTATTAATTTTCATTCCTTTTCCTTTCAAATCGCTGTGTATTTGACTCTTTTTGTTATTGACTTTTAATAAAGTTTTTAAAACGGTATCTCTCTTGTGGTTTTATTGCTAGCAATTATTAGTCGCGTGTTCAAATTGATCCTTGTTAAGTTATTTAAAATTGTTTATATAATAATACGTCAAGGTGCTCCCTTGGGTCTAGCTGTAGAGATCAACTAATTTGTATTCAACTTTGGGCTTGTGACCTCGCATAATTAACTGACTAACGGCGCGCAAGACCACAAGCTTATCAAGTGCAAGGGCTGAGACTTCAATAGTTAGTCGTTTCCTCGAGATGGAACGGAGAAAACGCTTTTGTATTGGTGAGTCGAAATTGAAATAGAGAGTTTTCAGCTCCACTTTGTGTATGTGTGTGTGTGTTTTGTTTATATATCCGATTTTTAGCACTAAACAAGACGCCTAAAGTCGTTTCCGTGGGATGCGTTGGTCTATGGAAGCATAATGGCGTTCTATCTGAATTTGGAAAAATTAGGGAAACCGGAAAGAAGTGTCATGTTATGAGCATCGATGAGTAGGTTACCTGTATGGGTTGGTTTAATGTGCTTATGACTGAATTTATAGTAGCCTGCGTGACAGGCTACTATTTCTCCCCAATCCACATCCCTTCCCTATCCCCTACCCCTTTCGACACCTGCTACGCAAGCTAAATTTATAGTTGTCAGTGGTCGCAAGGATGGAGTTGATCTTGTTTTGATCTATCGCTATGTAGTTATTTTCAAAGCACGATTTGGATAAGAAAAATAAGTTATTTTGCATCAAAACGAGGTTTACCTGTGTAACTTAAATTGGAATGTTGACGGAAACAAGTAATGGAGAACATGCGCATAATGCTCTCTGATTAACCTGAACAGGAACTATATGTATAAAGATACGTCATATCTTGGTAGTAAGGAGCCACAGGTAACTTTTTCAAAGAGAAATAAACATTGTAGTTTTAGGTTAATGGAACAAAACAAAACAAAACACCCGCTTGCTTTATCCAGGGTCGAACCCACGGTTTCAAAGTTCGATAAAGTTCCAATGTTTTAATCCAAGATGAAAGTTTAATATTCCAAGATGCTCTTGATACGGTTAAAAATTAATTGCAATGTGTTTACAAGGTCTCAAAGTTAACATTGCAATGATTTTCCCTGATTCCAAGGTATAATAAGTTTACTAAGGTCCTGATCCGTGTCCCATCCAGAAGTCCAATCCATGCCGAAAGCGAGTCGTCGATCGACGAGGACAATATTTTCGCGATTTCACCGCCAATCGTCAAGGGTACGAGTTGAAATCTACGCGATTTAACCTCCCATCGTCAAGGTGTTTTCCATAAGAAAAGAAAAAAACTGAACTCGAGCTGTGCTCGGCAAAAACTGGCGAACTCCGAATAGAAAAATCTATCGGAAATCACGGCCCGCAACCAGACGCTACTAAAACCTTATGAAAAGGCTAGACCTAAACAAAAAAGAATCATGAAGGAAAGAAATAATTCGGCTTAGGTCGCCTTTCGTGACTTGTCAGTATCCCGAAGGATTTCGCTGGTTAACAAGCCATCCTAAACCACGAGTGGGAAAACTCAAGCGCGACAAATTTAGCAAGGAATTTTCTGATTCCAACGTTCTTCAGAGGAAGCAAATCGATTAAAAATCGATACAGATTTTGTACAATCTGATTGGTCGGATTGGAAGAAGAGATAATCGATAAAGATTTTAGGCAATCCTATTGGCTGGCTTTGCAATTTTGGGTACAACCGAACCGGATTTTTACCGTGGGAGTGCCACAGGCATCCCACGGAATAAGAAGACATGTGTTGCCAGGCGATCGCACCTCTTATTCCTATCTTTTTTTTAAATAGACGTTCCACTTATTCGTTACTAGAATGGAATTTATTCAAGAACCAAAAGAGTTAGGGTTAACTTTAGAACCACCTGTTGTTTTCTATAGAATTTTTATACCCTATGCAATACTTTTTACAGAGTCAAGTAAACAAAGATTGACATTTTTGCTTGATAGGCAGTTTTTCGCTTCGCTGAGCTTCGACCTCGTTTTCATGTTTTGCCTGAAAAATTAGTACGTTTTCGCATTCGCTTAACCTCCTTTTCCCTTCTCTTGAAGTAAAGATTTTTCAGTTAACCTCCGTGTCTTGGTTTTGTTTATAACCGATTTTTAGTGAAAATAATTTAATGATTAAAGATTTTTCATTTAGTATAATCTGCAAGGATAACGCGTTCAAAATTTGCCCGCCTCATGATTTTGAACACATAACAGTTTCTACAATATCCAATCAGAAGACTAGAGCAAACAATATCCAATCAGAAGACTAGAGCAAACAATATCTAATCAGAAGACTATAGCAAATAGCTAATTATATAAAAATCACTTTTCTGTTTATAGATTATGATCTCAACATTTTTTGATGACGTCAACTCTAGGAAATTCTGACGTCACTTGCTCCTTACCAGCTAAAAATAAACTATGACATCATCCTATCTTAATAGCATGCGTGACGTCATCGGCATTAATTTAAACATGTCACCGGCGTTAATGTATTCCCCCGCAAGTTAATGAAATTCGCCCGCAAAGAAAAGGAGTAACCGGTGCCTCCTCTACTACTGTCGAATTGTCACTCATAGTCAGAGTTTCTCAAATACCCTTCGTAGTTTTCTGGTGAAATTTGCGCAAAAGCATGCAAGATACACGCATGGGGCTGAAGACAGCAACGGAAGGCAATGTCATTTTCCCGAATGACGTGTTTGGCCTGGTGATAACTTCCCTCTATTGAAAAAAATGGAGCCATCTTTTCTTTAGTAGTTATCCAATTTACGTTTGTAATTAGAGCACGTTTAAAATCCGCTGGATGAATCAGCCTCGAATTGCATTAGAATGACAGCAAGAAACTGATGCAAATGATTTGTCTCATTATTACGTGATTAATATTCACCTATAAGCGTTTGTGTTGTGAATGTTGCAAGCAATGATAAATACATGCTAATTAACTCCTATTTGGCTTTTTGCTTTTTGCTTTTTTTCTATGACAACCTTATTGCAATTAGGTGTAACTATTTATTATCTTTTCTATTCTACTTGTAATTTATTCTGTGTGGCAAAATAATAAAATGAAATAAAAGAAACAATGGTCTGATCTTTGCTTTCCCTGTATGTACTATTCTACTCAGAATAACTCAGAATATGAGCAGAAATTTTAGAGAAAAAAATAACATGGATTTACAAATACCGTAACCTAAAAATGAAGTTCAATACATTCTTTCAAAAAATTAGATGTATCCGAATTTCTCAGTCCTGTCAAAAGACCTCCTTTGACTCTCATAACTGACCACATTATGGAAGCGACCACTTATTCTTCGCATTTTAGGGGGTCACTTACGGGAGGTTCAATTGTATAGGTCAAATTAGAGTGAGTCAAGAGCCCTTACCATTATCAATCAATTATTCTGTTAAACATCTTGTACAACTTGGATAAGTTGTAACTTAGAGCCAAGGTTGCTGTCAGTAAGAGGAAATATCGCTACTCATAACATTTACTGCCTCAAACGAGAGAATGATTTCAATCCTAATTCATGATTCTTATCTCTTACTTTACCTAATGTTGGATAATTTTTTTATCCTTCTTTAAGGAGAAAGAAGACGTAGTGGAACTTCATTTTTAACCAGTCAGACACGTTTATATACTTAGGATCGGTTATTCAAACGGAGTCTAATCGAGGCCGAGGTTTAGTAAAGCTTTGGACCTCCAAGCAGATATCTTCGGTAGTGGGTTATTTCAGTTAAGAAGAAAATAAGTGCTTTTCCACTGCACACCTCATGCTTTCATGAAACTTTTCACGATAAATAGTGTTAAGATAAAAGCATTGGGCAAACTGAAAATTGATGCGAACACGGTTATGTTAAACACTGGCTAACTCCGCTTTAAAAACTGGTCCTAATTAGAGTTTGGTGTCGTAAGTTTCTCTTGGAGGTTTATGAATAACCACCTGTACAATTGTCTGAACGCCCTGTTCAATGGTTTTCTCGGCAGTTGTTGCCTTCTCTTGTTCTCGTTCTGTATAATCTTCAAGAGCAATATTAACTGCCCCACTCTCCCTTAAAGTACTAGCACAGATCACCTTTGTAATTGTCGAAACGCCCTGTGCAATGGTTTTTTCGTCAGTTGTTGCCTCCTCTTGTTCTCGTTCTGTATAATCTTCAAGAGCAATATTAACTGCCCCACTCTCCCTTAAAGTACTAGCACAGATCACCTTTGTAATTGTCGAAACGCCCTTTGCAATGGTTTTCTCGTCAGTTGTTGCCTCCTCTTGTTCTCGTTCTGCATGTTCTTCAAGAGTAACATCAACTGCCCCACTCTCCCTTAAAGTACTACCAATCGTTGGCATCTCGATGTTACCAGTTTGCAGTTGCTGCTTCATTATGTTCTTCTCAGTAAATCCGCGTATCTCTCCTTGTAGTTGATTAAGTGGCAATAGCAAGGCCAGGCAGCAGGACAATGACCACTTTGGGTTCTTGCGCCATTCTTTTACAAAGTGGTAAATATACGCCAGATATTGCACTGAAACAAATAAAAACTCGTTCAAATTAAAACTTGGCCTTTAATTTATATCAGTCTTTGATCACAGAGGAAAGACCTGAAGGCGGTAACTTGCACGAGAACAGTACAATGGTGATAATGAGTAAAAAAAACTATCTGTTTTGACAAAAAGCCTTCAGTTGAAAGAACTGATTACTGGGCTGCCCGGCAAGCCCAGTCACAAAATGGGTTTTCGGTCGTCGGCGTCAAAGAACGGTCATCCGGGGGAGGGAAAACACGAGGGTCTGGTACGTAGAAACGATTTTCTCACAAATGGTTTCATAGGATTTTCTCTTGCATGAACCCTTGCACGGATACTTTTTGTACCTTGTCTGCGCTCCCCTTGAAAAACCCACAAGGCGTTGCGAACCTGAAGCAGGCTATTTGCGTTGTTCGAAGCGATCCGACCATGGGAGTAACTCCATAATTTTTTTATTGTTCGAGTTTAAGTCAGTCAGATGATGTTGGCGCTGGGAAACTCAGAGAAATGCTCGCGTTGCATTCACGGCGATACGCCGTTCACGGTAGGTTCACACTAAAAGACTGAAAAGATGACTGTGAGCGTCAGGTTTGGAACGCCGTGGCTGCTTCGTGAACTATCGATCGATGTAGTACATGAGCAATTAAGAAGCACAATTTATGAGCAAAGTATTTCACCAGTTGACGACACTATGGCTGAAGACTTGATTGTAAGCCGTCATAGTCAGTGAAGCGAACAACTCAGTTGCCGATGAATGGCAGATGAATCCTGATGTGACGCACGTCCATAAGCGAGGGACGTGACAACTTTGCCATGTTAGAAGACTGGCTTTTCCTTTAAATATTTCCTTCTACTTAATGCAACACACGCCACTTTGGAGATCTAAATTTCGGATACTGAGAATAAAGAAGACACGGACAAAAATAGGAACTCTGAGAATTTCGCACACAAGTTTAAAGCTTCTCCGGGACATCCCATCCGGGAGCTTCAGAGAGAGCGACTTGAGGAAAATAGGAGCTATTACTGACAAGGTTTGGTGACTGAGTAGAGCATACAAGTGTAGCCCACGTCGAGGTTTCAGGGGGTTTGCTTTTGTTTGAATCTGTATCTTGCTAAGCTTTGTTATCAAATTTGTACAAGATCTTGTGATCACCATTCTGTGTTTTCGCCCATTCAGCAAGCACGCTATATTGATGTCAGCATTAGCGAGTTTCAGAAACACGCCTTTGAAAATTTTTAGCTCTCGTGATGTTTCTTTATATTTCTTTTACCATTTTATGGAGATGTAAACTGAAGTCATCGCAAAATAGAAACTTAAAAAAGCGTATAATCCATTTATCTCGAAACATAACACACATGACTTATACGACCTTTATTTTCGTAAAGGTGTTTTGAATACGAACGAACACAGTCAATGTGAGGGACAAAAACAGCATTAATATAAATGAACCGATAGGATTTTAACTAATATAAGGGTCAATTATTGTGCATTGAGATGAACAGAGAGACTTCGCTTGAAGATGTGATCAGAAGTAAACAAAGGCATAATAGTGCGTCACGTTCAGTCTTTTTAATATCCAAGGAGTCACTGTGAATAGTGTTTGTTTAGCTGGCACAAAAACTTCGGACGAGTTATAAAGTGGCATAGTTATCTTCCATGAAGAAAAGTTAGTCTTGCCGTGAGACAAACAGAACTGGAGCGAATTTTAACTCACATCGGTATCAGGTAAAAAATATGTTATCGATCGTTTCATCTATTTGCATTGTTTGAAGTGAGTGCTGGTGAACGCAACATGCGAGCGAGAAATCTTTAAACTTTTTTAGGTCTCAAAATGAAAAGGATTTTATTCCTTTAAGTTAGAGAAAAATACCGTGAGGAAAATCTTAAAACTGGATACTTCTCATCTTGTGTAAAATATAGTGCGTTTTCATGTAGACTGTGGACCGCAAATTAGGATGGCACTTTTCACAAATATGCAAATTCTGAAGTTCAGAACCCAACCGACGATTGCGTTTTTCGCTGCTGTCAATCATCTTAACGGACCTCTTAGGAAACAAAACTTTACTTCACGGGTTCAAAAGGTCATGGTTTGTGATTTGTGGATTTCGATCCGTTTTGTGTGTTTCTCTGTTTCAAGGTTCGTTGCTTGTGATCGTAATTATGATTGACGGGCAGCGATAAACACAATTGTGAAGGTGGCTTTTGAACTTTAGAGTTCGCATGTTTGTGAAAAGCGCAGTAAAGTCTCCATGCAGTCAGTGAGGCCCCTGGATCAGGCGGGATCAATGGGCAGTTAACTGTCTGTTTTAGTATACTTCTGGTTTTCATACAATACAATATTCCTGTCTAGTGTAAATCAGCTCAATCTGTCGCATTTTATGCTCGTAGAAGGACAACAATTTTTGGAATTTCAGGTTACGTCAAATTAGTCACGTTATACTGTCACGCTATATTTTGGGGCACAGAGGGATTGGGGGAGGGGTGCGTGGAAATAATGCAAATTGTTTCCTATTTAGAATTAATGGCTAACTTGTTTATTTTTATTCATAATGGTGGAATTTAAAAGTTATTATACAGCCCCCACTTAAAAATGGTACTCTTTTTTGGGGGTTACGAAAGTCTTTCAAAAGGGTACAATGTTCTGAATGAGTTTATGTTTCAGTCTCATATGAGATTCTGTTGCATGCAATGGTTGCCCACAAGGTTTTATGGTAGCCTGAGTGTGTATAGCCGCCCCCTCCCCTCTGAAAAAATAGCCCCTTTGCAGCCCAGTTGAAAATCTCCTTTCGGCGATTCTTGTTTAACATTTAACATGAGACATTCTGTTCAATATCCTGTAAAGTTAAAGATGAAATAATTATTGTAATGCGAATTGAGTTTCGGCTAATAAAGAAAGTATAAAACTATACAATATGCTCCCTCCAACAGGTGACATTGAAAGGATTGCGAATTCCGCATTCCGGATTCCAGATTCCCTACCTTTAACAAACCCTACAAAAACATGGCGGACAGTAAGTTCACCGCCTTCTCTCCCTTAGTTCGTTTGGTTAAAACCATAGCCACATGGAAAACAGTGATTGAAAGTATGCAGTCTGTAGTGAACTAAGGAAGACGTTTGCCGGAAAAATCAGGCTTTAATCACCAAATCTCATTCCATGCAACATGGCGGTAAAACTACAACCACGAGGATTGCAGGCTCTTATATAAGGACAAATCTCACTACATATACACTACACGAATTATCACAAAACTAGCAGTTCGAATGTTCCTAGTTCATAGCTCAGTTCGCAATGTCATTTACCACATTCACCCTGTCCTTAAAGATTGAGTCTAACTACTGGACGACGAATTCGCTGGGAGCGACGAACAGGTGCAGGTTCCACATTCCGTGCAGGTGTAAGTTCAGGTTGAGGTTCAGGTGGAGGTTCGGGCGCAGACGATGGTTCTGCATCAAGCGAAACACCCACAGATGTGTCAACTGGCAAGTTCTCTGCTTCCACGGGAATACATTCTGGTGCTGGCTGGGTCTCAACAACTTGGCCCTTCGGCGCAAGGTGCTTCGTGGCTACTGTTGTCTCCCTATCATCAGGATAACGCACATGCGCGTAGTGAGGGTTTGCTTGGAGTAGTTCCACCTCTTCCACCAGAGGGTCCATCTTGCTTGTGCGTACCTGACGTTTCATGTACAGTGGCCCAGGTGTCGCTAGCCAGGTAGGAATGGAGGCGCCAGCGGACGATCGGCGTGAGAAACCAAAGAATCGCTCATGTGGAGTTTCATTGGTGGCAGTACACAAAAGAGAGCGGACGGAGTGTAGCACATCCGCGAGGACATCTTGCCAGTTCCTGAGAGGTAGGTTCTTGGATTTCAAACTCATAGTAACTGCTTTCCATATCACACCATTGCATCTCTCCGCTTGACCATTTCCTTCTGGGTTGTAACTGGTAGTTCGACTTGAAGCCACCCCTTTCGAAGTCAGGAATTCG
>CALNXK010000241.1:485000-525000 GCA_942486035.1 Porites lobata | reverse complement strand
GTGTGTGAGGCAAGGAGCTGGGACTACCGTTTTATGACAGTTCGCTTTCCGTTTCTCTCAGTTTTACCGTTCTAAAGCTGTTTTTATATACATAGTCCGTAGTCCGCGTTTTACACGTAGTCCGTGTTTTTATACTCAGTCCGGAGTCCTCATTTTATACCTAGTCCGTGTTTTAAACCCAGTCCGCAGTCCGTGGTCCACAGTCCACAGTTCTTGTTTTATACTGACCAGTTCACACTGCACTGGATAGCTTTACGTGCAGACACAAAAAGCTATCCGGTAAAGTATGAACACCTATCCGGTATGTGACTCTTCTGTTTAGTGATCGGCGCGTCGCAGCTTTGCTTTTTCGGGCCGAAATCACCCTTCTTTGCGTGACCAGGAGCCCTATCCGGTATGCTTTCTTTTTGTGCCGGCACAAAAGCTCTCCGGTATAGAGTGAATAAAGACAATCCATAGCTTAAGATAGTGATACCCTTAGACACGTTCTTTCCCTGTTAAAATCCAAATACTGATCATTTTGTTTATCAAAACTTTGGTTGTCAACTCCCTGACTGGGTGATTTTATTAAACGCTATCAGGACCGTTATCAGTGCCATAACCTGCCGATAGAAGCCGAACTTGGAGTTGTTGAAGAATTTAGCACAAGGCTGCAGCTGCAATTCTGTAGAACAAACTCTAACGTAAGCACGCAGTCACAGTCTGGGGACCTTTGGCATTAAGGTCATTTCCAGACCCTTCTCTTAGAATCATAGTAGTGGTGGTGTTACGAAGCAGCTCTTTAAAACTTCGTTATATTTTGCAAGCTATGTAAATACCGTATTTCCTCGAACAAGCGCCCCAGCTCGGCTAAAAGGAGGGGTGCTTATAGGAAGGAGGGAGCTTAACAAGGGAGGCGCTTATTAACTTTTTTTTTTCAACAAACGGTATTTCTATTTTGGCTAAATGCATCTTAACGCGTTTGCTGGTCTGTCCGGTGCGTTCATTTTAACTTTTTTTGATTTAACCTGTTACATATCTGTGTACCGTATTTCCTCGGAAAGGTCCCACGCTCTAATAAGCGCCCGTCCCCGAATAAGCGCTCACCCCGTTGGCCATAATATCAAACAAACGCCCCTATCGAATAAGTCCCCTCTCTCCTCCTCATAACTTAAATAGTAGGAACACAGGTGGCCCAAACGTAATATGAGAGTTTGTATGGGAAAAAAAGAGTTTGAAACTTAGATGAAATGAATGATGTAAAAGCGAGAAAATTTGTCAATAAAGTGTAAATATTGTTACCTGGAGTCGTTGTCTTTGTTTTTATGAAGTTTCAGCGCGATTTGAGCACTTTTACATCATTATTACACTGCCTGTTCATTTATTTCATCTAAGTTTCAAACTCTTTTTTTCCCATACAAACTCTCATATTACGTTTGGGAGACCTGTGGTACGAATACATGAGGAATGGGATGATCTGCTTATTGTTGATGAGGATAATCTCGAAGATAAAGAGCGAAGTGATATTGCGCCTATTAAATAGCGAGCGCACCGCGAAAGATCGTGACCTCGTTACTACAAACCCTCTTGCAAACACAACTCTTGGTCAATCAGAGCGCGCGTATTATCTGAGAAAATTAGGCTGATTTAGCAACGGAACGGGAACGTCAGTTGACGACGTCGCGCTCAAATCTAACAACTAGCTTGACCAATGGCAGAGCGGCAAATTTGGAACGAAAGTCGCGTTTAGTGATTTCCACGCGCTTTCCCGTCAACTGACGTTCCTGTTCTATTGCTAAATTAGCCCATGCAAAAGTCGGGTTTGCATGAGCTGTCACCTCACGATCTTTTGCAGTACGCGCTATTCACGCAATCACTATACATTTGTGTAAAGTGTATAATGGGACTACGGTACTCTTGACTATAACAACCAATGTTTTAACGAATAAAAGGCACATGTCTCAAAGCATCTGTACAGAAAACCTTGATAACCTTTTTATTCAAAACAAGAACTGATTACGCTAACCAAAATTCGTGTACAACAGTTCGTAACTATATAGTAGCATATCCCTTTTGATTAGCGCCTGCAACAATGATTCTTGCTTCTTTCTTATTTTTGAAACCCTGTTCGCAAATGAGACACACGAAATTATTCGTGTAACCAGTAACGTTAATTGTTAACCCAGCGAAGGATAGCTGTCAAAATAAAGGGAACAGAGGACTTTGTCGCCTAGGAGAAAGTTGTAGGCATCTTCAAAGTTTTGGTAATTACAAAATTTTCCAATTATCAGTTTGCAAAGGCCAAACTCTATTTTTTGTCGCAGTGAGAACAGGTTCAGTTTTTGGTCGATGTTTATTATGTCGCAACTAACAGCGCTAGATTGTAGAGCGCCTGAGTGGTTAGCCTGTTCCAGGCTCCGAGAAAAACGCCAGGGGGCTGGGGTTTTCGCTTTGCTCGTTTTAAGGTGACTCGACCCAGTTTTTTTGGGGGGGTACCATCCTACTTTGAAGCTCTCTGGTATCCCCACCTTCACTTTTATCGTAAGTCTAACACACAGAATGGATAACACATAGATCAATCTACAATATAACATAAAAGTTTTGGCGATCGGAGTAAATGTCACGTGGTTATAATGCCACGCCCCTTTGAGGTCTGAGTCGAAAATCTGCTTTTGCCGGCATTTTTTCGTAAAAATCTCTCGGCTACGCATAGTGCGCATTAGTGCCTTGCGCTGAACAGAGTTTGTGCTTTGGGAGTTGTCTGTTGTTTCTAGTCTGTCATTATACAGCATTCTTGTTCAGCACGCGTGCAATGACCACGCTTGGCTGACTTCCGAATGCTCACCGAGATATTCCCGTCACGAGTTGGTTTAATTATTGGCTTGCATTAAACCTACGAAAAAATGATATTTTTTTAATAGTGAGTAGATTTAGTGTGTAGCACTTCTTGATTTTTTTGCAAAGGCACAAGAAGCACAAGAATTGATTAAAAATTGTGAATTAAACTTCTATGTATCACGCGATGGCCCTGTCTCACTGTACCAAAATTATCGTATCTCGGTGAGCATTCGGAAGTCAGCCAAGCGTGGTCATTGCACACGTGCTGAACAAGAATGCTGTATAATGACAGACTAGAAACAATAGACAACTCCCAAAGCACAAACTCAGCCAAAACGCTAAAAATCTTCAATGTTTACTCAAGTTTGGGCTTATAGAAGACAATGTCACAGTTTTTCAATGACTATGAAATTCAGAGTCCGGGTAGTTAGTGAATCAATTGTGGCCCTCAAAAAATTTGAAGGAAAAAAAACTACGAATTTTTAAGAAAATGCTTTTTTCGTGAGAAGGACTCTTAAACGCTGACAAACATCAACAAATAGCGAAAACTATAATTTCTATATGTTTGCTTTGCTCGAAATCGCGCGCATTTACAAGGCCCTAAAGCGTTTTGCCGACTTGCAAGGACCCATCTGTTATAACGATGCCCAAAATAAAGAGATGAATCTCATAGTTTATTAGATATAATCCGTGTAAAGTTTGCTTATGATTTTCGCATAAATTATGACCTAAATTTGGAAACCGCTGAATTTCTCGAATTGGGTCTTTGCGATTTTGGTGAAACTCTGTTCAGCACAAGGCACTAATGCGCACTATGTGTAGCCGAGAGATTTTCCCGAAAAAATGCCGGCAACAGCAGATTTTCGACTCAGACTTCAAGGGGGCGTGGCATTATAACCACGTGACATTTACTCCGATCGCCAAAAATTTTATGTTATATTGTAGATTGATCTATATGTTATCCATTTTATGTGTTAGACTTGCGATAAAAGTAAAGGTGGGGATACCAGAGAGCTTCAAACTAGGATGGTATCCCCCCCAAAAAAAACTGGGTCGAGTCACCTTGATACGTCCGCACTATACTATCTGAGAGCATGGCACAGGCTACTGAGTGGTTCAAGTAGAAACTAGAGTTTAACAAAGATGAAGCAAGCAAGCCATCTTGCAATTGCGTAGTATAAGTTGATAAATCGGCTTTTAAACTCTTTAGTCGTTTATAAAGGGTTTCTAGGCGTATTTATGTACTTTCAAGCACCACCACTCCTCCCCCGTTAAAATGCACGTGACAGTATTGAGTGACGAACAGCGTCGCGGACATTATTGTGCCATTGTAGCACCGGTCAGATATATATTTTCGTGCAGTGTAAAGCAGTGTTTAACAAATGGCTATAAACCGTCGAAGAAGATGCAATCCTAATAAAATTCGCCTAAACTGATCAAAGATTAGTATTCGACCTTTGAAGACGTAGAAAGTTCACTCGGTCTGTCCGGTGTGAGGTGCATATTGCAGAGGTTGCAAACCAGAGGTCAAGCGACGAACAACCGAAAGTCGTGCTAAAATGATCTTTGGACCGGTCGTTTACTGCTCATAATAAGGTAAAAACATTTCGAAACGGTTTTCTATCTGCTTATTTTAACTTAATGTGGGTTTAGACAAGTGAAGGAACAAAATTTTATGTCCGACTCGCAACTTCAAAGTTGTCCGCGGAAGGTCAAACATCTGCATTTTTAACAGATTTTGTAAAGCTCTCGCGTCGCTAGTAATCCTTTGCCCAAAGAAATTTTTACAGGAATCTGTAGACCATCCTTCTGACATTCAACCACCAGCAGCTTAATCGATTTGAAGGTTTCGCACATGGTAAAAATTATGTTTTTTCACCCATTACTTTTACTGAAGGAAATTGTATGCCTTCGAAATTAAATTATTTTGTATGCAAAGAGGAGAGCACTATCTCCCCAAATCATTTTAACAGATATTTAGAAGTTGTAAAAGAAGGCTGTGATGTTTAAAAGGCGGTAGTGAAATCGGTTTTTACATTCTAGGCTTTCCAACCCATGTAATAATTGAGCGCCTCAAATGGCGATTTCAACGGATTTTGGATATTTGCAATTATCTCTGAAATAAAAGAATATTTCACCGAAAAATCAATACAGTGATTATAGTTATACCCTAGCCTATCTAACATTAAAATATGAAAGAAATCGAATTTTCCACCTTTGCCGCGATATGTTTAATTTTTACGGACAGGCTCTGTTAAGCACAACAAAATTATCAATTCAAGCGGGTTTTACTTGATTTCTAATTCTTGATAAAATCCAAGATGGTGGCCGAGATGGCAGCCATGTTTGGTGACGCCACAGGCCTCATAAAATATACCTCATAAAATATACCTCACCTTCAAAGGCTTTTCATTGAAGGCTTCGTTTCGAAATACTGCGACATATCAAAAACTCAGAAGATGGGTTCCATCAAGGCACCCCCCTCCCCCTTTTAACACAGTGGGGGTACGTGTGCGTGTACGTGTACGTCCGAGGGTTAAGCTTTGGCTATCGGGAAAACCTATTCTTCTTTTTTGAATTATTTAAGTTCGACAAATCTCGCTATTTCCCTGAAAGTTACTCTAACAGTGAAAAAAAAATTGTTCTGTTATGGGAAGTGTCCAAATTTGTTCATGCGGCTTTGGTTGCGAACGCGAGTAAAGTTGATGTTAGCGAATTTTAGTTTTAAAGAAAATGGGCCATTTTGAGACTTGAAAACCGATATTTTAAATTTGTGGCAAATAAAAGGCTTATTGGTGAAAACAATTTACAGCACGTTTCTTATCTACCTAAAAGCTGTATATGGAAAAAAGAATAAAGGAATCGATTGTTCAACTCTTGCCACTCAATGCTAGATATTTCCTGACCGTGCTCTTAAGCATTTTTCTTGTTCAGGTCAAGCGTAATAATACATTGTTTTTTTAATTACTGATTTACTCTAAACAAAGCTGGTTCGTCAGAAACAAAAAACAGTCTGATTGGTCATGCAATTTGCTCACTGGTAAAAAAAAGTTATATAACAATTATTCACCTCAGTGTCGGTAGCAAGTGGTGACTATTTAACGAGACGCGGTTTACTAGCCACCGACACTGAGGTGAATAATTGTTTTAGCATATACTAAAACAGTGACATAATTGAGCACAAAAATGATGATTTTTAACTCATTTACTGTTGCGAACGATTACAAATTTGGCGCGCAATGACCGAACGGCCGCGGCCGTCGCTTTATCTTGCCGACAAATAAAACTTTTAAGGGCATTTGTTTAGATCTTGCCGGGAAATTTCTTCAAAAGGAGTCGTGTATTCGTTTGGTATTTAAAATCATTCTGTAAAAAAAGATTATTAAATTTAGTTTTGAGCTTATTTATTAACAAGTCAACTAAATGAAGTAATCAGGCAAGACTTCGCATTTGTAAACAAAAAACTTTTCCACCGGTTTCATCGATAAATTCAAGTCGAACTAAGACAAAGCATGACCTGTTAAAACTTCCAAACCGAACTTCGTCACCTTCTTTGTGTATTTCGGGAACAGCTTGCTTGATTATTTGTGAAATTTCTTTGTTTGTTACGGCAGGAAACCCGGAAGGCATTTTGCTCGCAACTTATGCGAGTTTGACGACTCTCGGTCGGAGGAACTGGAGGTGAATCAGTGACTAGTGCAGGATATTCACTGATTGAATAGCCAATCAGAGCGCGCGAAAAACACTATCCACTGTTTTAGTATATACTAAATTTATATATCTACTACCTGGATTTTTGAAAACCGGGTTAGCAAAAAATCAGTTCTTTCTACATATATCTTATGACCAATCACAGGCCTCAAACGGATTTTTTCACTTAACTGGCAAAAATTTTATCGTTTCCTGCTTTTTGGTGCGTACACTTGCCAAAAGTGAAAAAGTTCTGAAAAGTTCTGCAGGGTTTATAGTTTATAGAATCAATCAAGAAATTTATCGAGAGCCATGAAAACGAGAAAAAAAACACACACACACACACAAAGAAAACCGATTTAAGCGACGATTAACGAGTCAAGGAAAGAAATTGCCCCGAACGAGCTGTATGTGTGAGATGACTATGAAGCCAGTCCTTTACGTTATAGTTTAATGGCCAGTTTTGAACGGTATTTAAAGACGAATAATTCCAGTTTCAGCATTGCGAAAGACGCTAAGCTTGAACAGACACGAAAAGCTTTAGAACAAAAAGCAAATGTATCTAAAACTTAAAAGAAAAGGAAATAAACCTAACGCAAACTCTTTCCTTGCTCTTTAAGAGGAGGAGATAAAAATACCGTATGACAAAGAATTGGGATCAATTTAGGTGTCTGGGAGAACTACCCACCTACCCCTCCCCTAAGCCATCATTTTGCCCAAAGTGTTAATGTTAGCTTAGGGGAGGGGTAGGTGGGCAGTTTCCCCGGAAACCTAAATTGATCCAAGAATTGTTATGAATGTCGACTCCCGAGAAGGAGCCTCATCTATGATAAATATTTGTTTCATGGCTGCATGTTTCTATATTATTTTATAACAAGTACAATAATGATTTAATATTGATTATTATTCATTCAAAATATTTCCCCGATTCTGATTGGCTAAAAGCACACGTTTAATTCACCATAACCAGTTACTGATGACCAAATTTGGAAGAATTTTGACTTTAACGAGGAAATGACGTCAAAAATGCAGCGTTTTCGCAGGTTAAGGCACCGTTAACCGAGAAGACCTGGGGACGAGGTTGAGTTGTTTTGGTTGTGAACTTGAAAAAATGGCGGACATTTCACTCGTTTAAAGAGTAAGAACTAGGCGAAAAAATAGAAAAAAACATGGCAAAAACAGCAAGAAGACAACTCGAAGGGCGACATCTGCTATTTGGAGAATATTTGCGGAGCTGGATTAACCTAAACGTACACTATCGAAGATGAACTGAACATCGATGGATCGATGGAGGTAAGCATGTTTTAGCTATGTTTTTAAACTAGGAATTATTTTGAATGAATAATAAAACAGTTATTGAATTCGGCTTTCGTATCATATGAAGAATTATGGAGATCTCGGAGGGTGTTATCCGCCTCGGCCTACGGCCTCGACGGATAACACCCCACTTGATCTCCATAATTCTTCATAAGATACTCAGCCTCATTCATTAACTGTTAATTAACGAAATACTAATAAACTTTCCCACGGTGATTTGATTTTGATCAAAGTAAAAAAAAGATAAAAAATGGTAAAAGAATGAAAAAAAATAATTCAAGGTTATGGTTAATTTGTACGATATCTATTCACTTGTAATGAACTTGTGAATAAAAATCGTGCGCGCTTTTTAATTATTAACTATGAAATAATCTATACAACTTTTATTGCAAGAACTTTGAACAATAAATCATGATGCCCAAGTTAAGGTATGAGCCTGCCTGTAACATATAAGGGTTTTGGGTCAGACAAATACAATGAATTTTCATAACTTACCAACAAGGAGTCCAATAACCAAGGAATTGGCAACAAAGACCAAGCCATTGAACAGCAGGTTATCCAGGATTGGGTCGACTGATGACTCAAAACGTTCACTTGGGATTGAACTCACGGCTCCTATTGCAAGGTTTACGAAGGTAACGGCAAGTGAAGATAGCATAAGCTTGTTTTCGAATGGATCTTTTATTGGGCTTTTCCACGCGAAATAGATACCATACAGACCAGAAAAAACCAAAGCTAGGCCAATGTAAGCTCTGCTTTCCCCACCCAAAAGGATCAATCCAGAGGTTAAAATAACCTTTCGAAATGTTTCCACCAGCTCCCAATACCAACACCGAGGGTTGTAGTTTTCGTACAAAAAACGAAGCCCCGTTTGCACGGTACTTTGGACTTCCGAACCATTTGTGTCGCTTGATTCATTTTTCTTTTCAGCTCTTTTCCTTTTCCAAATTGCTGTAAAAGCAGCAGCAGGCAAAGCAATCACATACACAATGGAACAGTATCCCACGATGACTAATCGGTTATACCTCTCTCCTTTGCAGTTAATGCTGTAGTCGGCCTTCAAATACTCCTCGCAGCTTTCATCTTTTTTGGGGTCAACGCAGAGTCTATGGCAGGCAAGAGGTAAGACTTGAGCTGTTTTTAGGCAAGTGTTCAGATAGGTCACGAAAAGAAAGAAAAACAGATTTCTCTTTACTATCGCTTTAATGCGCTCCTTTATCTTCATTTTTTCTTCTTCATTCGACATATGTCGTGTCGATATCCAAGTGGCAAGGGCAAGGCTAGCAAGGGCGACGATGACTGCTGCAATATTCAATCCCATAACTGCAAATAAACTTGTGAGTGCGTCAAATTCCAAGTCAGGAAAGATGCAGTGGAGGGGAGCTATCTGAAGAATGTTCATCTGAATAATATCTGAATATTCCCCAATAACGGAAAGACTTCCAGGCCATTTTATGTATGAAAACGCCTCCATGATACCAAACAGCACCTGATAAAAACCAATAACAATTTTAATCTCTCCGAGGACCTTGTCAAGGAAAGATCGTCCAGCGTCTTTTTTGTCCTTTTTCTTGCTTCTCCACACCACAAGTATAACCAGTAAGATAATTAATGCCCCAATAATTACAAGCTGTCCGATCATCCATCCTTTTGTTGGGCACAACTTGCATTTCTTCAGTTTTTTGTGATATCCATCACTGCAAACTGCACATAGCGGTCCTTCATAACCAGCCTCACATGAAGAATTCAAACCTCCCTTACAAGCTTCTGCTATGGGACATCTGTACGGTTGAGGTATGGTATACGGGTATTCAATACCGGAATCATTTGCTTTGTGTAATTCAGGAGTAAAGGAGAAATTTGTTACGTTTTTAATGAAGTTTCTGTACAGTTCTAGGTGTGTCTTATGTTCCCACTTCCACCAAAAGCCAGCTGTAAGATTCGCAAAGTCATCCAGACATTTCAGTCCTCCATTCTTCTCACATAGTGTACATTCCCCAAACAAATTCGTTCGATAGTAATTATCCAAACACTTACAGGCCCGAAACCCTGCAAATTCATATGATTCAGTACCTGTAAAAATAGGAAATCGAACATTTGTTACAAAATATCGTAACTAATCCGTTCAATTTTGTTATTAAAAACATATAAATTATTCTTTGGTGACGGGAGCTACTTATATAAAGTAACAAGGTGAAATAGCGTTTCCACCAAACAAGTGAAACGTTTGTTTATTTCTTGTTGTTTTCTTTTTTTTTAGAACAATGCATGTCTTAAAATCGTTATTAACTACGTCTTAAAGATAAACCACATATAATCATCTCGTTCTTACTCACTAAGAAAATTTGCACATTCGCTCTTCCGAATTTTTGATTTGACAACGAAGGCTCGTTTATCGATATAGAATACTGTCAGTGATAACGATGATATAGAGGATATTACGTGGCCGCGCGGGGATACGAATTTTAGCACGAGAAGATAAAATTCGTATCCCCAAGCGACCATATAATGTTCTGTTTATTTTATAAACACTGATGAAATTCCTACATAAAACACAACTTTTTTTATTCATTTTCGAAACAGCAAAATATTGCAATTAAAGTGGTCACCTATCGCAAATGCCTGTCACAACAATGTTATGAAACTGGGATATAAAGTTATAAAGGAGAAATAAAGACAATAATACTTATATTTTCTGTTCCAAAAAGTCCAAATTGTGTTACTATTCATGGCGACACCAATATCCTCACACGTGAAAGATAAAAATAGTATCTTCACTGGGCGCGATGAAGATATGATGTTTTAGTAAAAGGACAAATCCTGGTATTTCATCACTATCTATATAATAATTAGCAATATCTTCTCCGTTCGCGGTGAACTGGGGTCATTGCAAAGAAATTAATACAATAGAAAGAACAGAGGAGATCAAATATGGATGTGAAAGTTTCTTTTTTTTTTTCCTTCCGGAAGCGTTTAAGGTGGGGACTATACATTTTAGGGGAACGAAGGGACTTTCAGCTGAACTCTCTCCACACAGTTCCACCACCGGAGAGCCAATCTGAATTTTTAGTATAAGGACTCCATGATAACAAAAATTACCTGATAATCAGAATAAAGTTCAGATGTAACGTACACTTTGATTGGTTGATAAAACATGCTTCACGAGAGTATAAAGCACGGAACTAAAGGTGATGTTACACGGGACAATTCGCAACCACGATTTTTAGCTCAACACAGTGTTGCAATGTTGGAACAATATTGTAACTATTCGAACAATGTTGCAACAATGTTGCAACGCTGTGTTGCGCGAAAAATCGTTGTTGCGAATCGTCTCATGTAACATCACCTTACAGTCAAGGCAGGTCAAGCGTACCCCTCAAGATTCTATTAATGAATTGATTATTTGAAAAATGAATCCTTTAGTCGTTCCGAAACTAGTGTCAAATTCAAATCAGCATTCCTGCATGCGTAATGAGCAGTGAATATTGTACAAGAACTTCTCTGTATTTGGTCTGATTGAAAATCTTTGAATGGATTAAATTACATTTACATCAAATTCAGAGAAACTGAGGCGGTAGAAATGTCGTAATTTCGTGTGAATTCACGGCTCATTACGCAAGCAAGATTGAAGACATAAATCTGAAATCCACAACTACCAACGGATTCAACTTTCCAATAGTAAATTCATTAATGGAATCTTGGGGTACGCTTGACCTGGCTTGACTGCAAAGCCGCGGTCGCGCCATCTGTGAATCACACCATGCGGCGGTGGGTTTTCAGACCAAAGCTCCACATTTCTGGGTTAAAAATACACCGTTGAAAGACACAAATGAAAATTAAGGGAAAGTTCAAATGAACGTTCAGTTATTTTTGGTGTGGACTAAGGAGAGATTTTAGCTACAAAATGGTCCTTCGAGGAATTCAACGATGTTTTCTTCGCGGCGGAGCGCAAAATGTCCTGTTTTGAGGCCAAGACAGCGAAGAATTTTCAGGTATATTGTACTCTGTGGTCAAGAAAGTTACGTTTTTAAAAGAGAATTTACTATGTATAAATGTTTTACAAACGTTCTATAAATTTTGTCATTGTCGCTAAAGAAAAATTTCAAACTTAACATCCGGATTTGCGATAGATTTTGTATTGAAATTTGCATTGTGCTTATCCGATTAACCTCTTAGTCTTCGAATAACAAAATTTTAAAGAATAATTTCTCTGTCTATTGTTTTGAGTTTTTTCATTCATAATACTAGCTTAAAACACGATCGCGAGACTACATGCGCCATCACTTCTGGGAAGACGTTGGCGAATTTTATAAAATTTTACTTTCAGGCTAGTTTTTTTAGGGACAACCAACGAGAATATAGTTCAAAACCACTTAAACATAGCATTATTAAACGTATTTTAGTTTTTAAACGGCATACTTTTATCCCCTAAAAATTTTTCATCTGCTTGGATTTTCTAGCTGAAAGTCTAGTGATACGAAAATTATATAGGGATCAACACTTAACTTTTCGAAAATTGCAGCCAGGAAAAACGCTCCCGAAAATTCTAGGTGACCTCTTGAGGTTAAAAATCCGTTAAAAATGGGCAATTATACCATGTTTAGATGTTCGAAAATCCTAGGAGAGGCAGCCAAGCAAGAAATTTTACAACAAATGTTCCGAAAATTCTAGATCTCAGATCGTCATCCGAACAGATATTTTCTTAAATTTGTCGTTGGGTGCTCCTGGTTTTTGGGCAGTTCAGGTGATACGAAGCTGAAGCAGTTTGTTTTCAAATATGTGATGTTAATGACGTCCAGGTTTTCATGGGCCGCAAAAGCACTTTTTACCTTTACAAACTGATTTTTGAACGTAGAAAGTACATTTCTTCAGCATTCATATTCACTGAACGTTTCGCTCGTTTTACTTTGTGATAGCTTTGATGTTTTGACATCTTTTATCTTATTCCTAATCAGGATTGTGATTGGCTAATAAAGCGTGATTTATGAAAGTGTAGAACATCCTGACGCCACTCTGGTTCGCTTTGAAAATTAGAAAGCAATGCGTGGGGAATTTAACGGTTTTTTTTATCGCAAAACAAATAAAGAAGCCTTATGACTGTGCTCTGTTCTGTTGTAAAGCACTTATGTAGCGGTCTAGAGCACTCAAGAAGAAGGGAGAAACACTCGATTACGTCTCGTGTTTCCCCCTACACTTCTTTCGTGCTCTAGCCGCTTCTTGCGTGCTTTAAAACTGCACGAACAGAGCGCAGTGAAGGCTTCTTTAGTTGTTAATTATAATTATAATTTTCCAGCTTTCAATTGAAAACAGACAGTAATACAACCATCGCTCCTAAAACTGCAAGCTGCCCTGTCATCCGTTTTTTTGGTTTTTGTTGGACACAGCTTGCATTTTTTCAGTTGTTTATAACATTCATCACTCAAACTGCACATAGTTGTCCTTCAGAAACAGCCTCATATGAAGAATTCAAACCTCCCTTAAAAGCTTCCTCCGTGGGACTAATATTTTACGATCTAGGAAGGGTGTACATAAACTCACAATAAAATCAGAGACTTTGCCGGTAAAATTTCCGGTTGCTGTTATGCATGAACATTCACGCACAAACACGGTAAATCACAAATGTAAACTTTGTATCCAATTGACACCAGGTATAATAATTAGCAAGACCAACGTTTAACATAAATATAAAGCTGTTTCACATCTTGATATATATCTTTCTCCGTTACTTTCCATTAAATGTTTTCTTCAGTCGTCTTTAATTTCTCTGGCTCAACCAGATTGAAATAGCCGATTTCTCGAAGTGGAGGTGAGTTATTACTTATTGGTGCTTGACACGTAAACATGACAAAAATGGGTGTATTTTCTAAATATTTTTGGAATTTTAGCGGAAATGTTTAAATAAAAGTAAGACAAACGTTGTTATGCCGTCGAACATAGGGTGGTAAACGTTTTGTCATAGCCGAGATTTTTATGACCTTTGATACCTGTATTACTTCTTAGTACATAGTTTGAACCCAGGATTACTGTCATAAGAAGTTGTAATATGTTCCTCGGGATGAGTGTAGTCCTGAATAGGACTGGCAGATGAGGGCGACATAAAGAAAGATTGTGCTAATTCTATCACTTCAGTTGATTGTATCGTTTTTTATTGTCCCTGATTGTTCAATTAAGTCGCGAAGTTATTGGTCCCCTGTCAGTTAAGCCGCGATGTTTCTGGCTATGAAGTGTCGAATAAATGAAGACTAGATTGTGAGGGTTTTTTTTAAACGATAACTCTAACACTCCATAGTAATAACCTATACTTTTGAAGACCGATCACACGTCAGAAAAATTGGGAACGAACCCCTCAAGAAACGAGTATTTTTTAAAGATTCAAGCAGCAGATAACGATCTCTATTCTCTTTTGTCACGGAACCCAAGAAACGCCTATTCACTTCTTTTGGGGTTGTCCCGTGACCAGAGCTTGAAAAGATTTCTTGGTTTCAGTTGATTGGTTGGACGCCTCTGGCGTTTTAGCCGATAGAAATATCTTAGTTGGTCATTGTGTACTCTGGGCTACATTTTACATCTTTAGCTGCAAATACAAAAGTTGAAAACCATCTATTGTAGAATATATTTATCAAGTTAAAGACAACTTTATAATTGAAAAAAATTTCAATTATTAAAGGAAAGGAGAAAATTTTTGAAGAAAAGAGGACACAAATTATTCAGAAAAGGCGTTTATTTGAGTGAACTCTCCTTTTTTTCTCCTCCTGTTTTTTTAATCCAATATGAACAGATTCCAAATAAAAAAGAAAAAAATATTGTACGCATATCCTGTCTAGCTACCTTACTATCAATTTTTTAATCAATTTTGTTTCTTTTGAATTAAGTGTATTTCTTCTACAGTGTATTTAAGTATCTATGTTTATGTAATGCATGTGTGTAAGAAGCAAATAAATGAAATTTAAAAAAAGGAGTGCAGGTCCGTATCAGTTTCTTCATTTTCTCACCATCTCTTTCGTCAGTTTGCTTAATAAGTTCGTTGATGGTATACGTAGTAAAAAAAAAACCGTGTAGATTTGGGGCAAGAATGATGTTGATTTTAACTTGGCGATTCGCAAAACCTAACGGGAAACAAAATGTTTTCTCCCTCCGCTTGGAGGGACGAAGAAGTGGAGACATTAATTCATATCTTCTCCAGGGAAACTACCTTAAAATTCCAAAAATAAGCCCCTCCAAATATAAGCCCCCCAAAATCGTAACGCAAAAAACCCCCCGTTAAATCGCCCCTCTTAATATAAGCCCCCCGGGGGGCTTGTACTTGGAATTTTCCCTCGAATACAAAGAAAAACAAAGCAAAAATGGTAAATTTCCTTCCCACTACAAGCTAGTCCAATCGATTTTGAAACGCAAATTTCCCTCCGTACATAAGCCCCTCAAAAAATAAGCCCCTCAAAAAAGGCCTTTGAAAATATAAGCCCCGGGGCTTATTTTCGGAATTTTACGGTATACTACAGTTAACGGCTTGCTGGGTAAAGCGAAATGTCCTAAGGGTAAAATAGCTGTGTACGACGGAAGTTGTAAAAACTAACAAAATTATAACGTTCCGACGTTTCGGTACCTCAGGACGCCATTATCAAGGAACAGAAATAAATTGATGGCGTTGAAAAAGAGTTAAAGTACTCTAATGAGATACATCTAGACAAAGACTTCGCACAGATTGAATATGTTTGCACGTCTTATGTTTCTCTAAATCATTATTAAAAGTGAATTAGTTAATTAGCGAGTTAATTTGTTTTCCTGCGCTTTCCTGTAACCATACCTCTTGTAAGGTTCTCTTAATTGTTGATCCAGTAGACTTCCGTTTGGACACAACACGCACGAAACGGATAACTCACGATCATTCATCGCCGCTTTGCTTTTAATTACAGACCTTCACAGGAATTATGATGTCCGTTGACCACATACATCTGCATCAGTTACCGCAGCCCCATGATCGAAATTTTTCCGGTCTCACATAAAAATGCAGTGACAACGCAACCTCCTAAAATATGGTCCTTAGGCCTTTTTTTCGACAATATCCGTGTTAACAGCTAAATTTATTTGGCCCGAAACGGGTTTGTATCACACTTTTCTGCCCTATTGTGTTAGTCAAAATCATTAAGTCATTTTGCTATCCTCATTTTTGCTTGAGTTTATAGAGAAGTTGTTTGTAAGGTGTCGGTAACTGCTGCCTTCGATTAAGCGGCGTTTGTTGTAAGTTAGTAATCAGCTCTCTAGAGTTAGTCATTAGTTTGTGATGTACTGCATTCAGCAGAGTCCCAGTCGGTGTGTTAGTTTGTCTGTCAATGGTGTTCAGAAATGTGATGGTTGGAATCCTAATTCTTGCCGTTCACTCGTGCTCAGTCATTCTCAAGATGAGGTGTCTGCCGGTCCTAGCAATTTAAGCAGTCTGGAAGTCACAGCATTTGATTTTTTATACTGCTCACCGTGTTTCCTCCAGTTTGTGTCTGTCCCCACTTATTGTTTTATGTGTAACGCGGATGTCTAAGGTTCAAGGGTACGTATGATAGTTTTAGAGGTGCCTCTAACGTGAGGAATAGCCCCTGTCGTAAAGATATTTTAGAACTGTTTGCAGTTTATGTGCACCCGTGCAATCAAATGCAAAAACAGGCACTGATGTATTCCTGTATGGTTTGAGAAGAAGCATTGCAAGTCATTTACTCTGAATAATTGAAACCATACGCACGTATTGAGCGCCAATCCTGTTTAGGAAGAATTTGAAGCTCGTACGTACTTGGGCTATGTTAGATGTCTTATATAACCACATAATGATTCTGGCCACCATTTCAAACAATTTGAAGAACGAATTACGCTGGGTAGTAACGCCGCGACTCATTCTATCTTTTTTAGGCAATGAAAGTTCATTGTCTGTTCTCAGTGGCCGATGAACAAGAATGTCAAGTTAGTGGAAATTAAATTACGCCGATTTGAATAAAGTCATAAGCTGTGGATTTCTCTTGCGTTCTCGTTTCATCTGCACCGACATTTAGCCAAATTTAAATTTACTTTTTGATTGAAATAAATTTTAAAAAATTCCGCCATTTTTTAAACGCCTGTCCTATTGTAGTTTGCTTCATAACATTATGAAAGTTTGTTCTGGACCTAAAGAGCCGCTCAACACTGTGACAACATCCTAAAGAATTTCCACTGCAATGAAACCTTTCCCAGCGTACTCAATAGTTTCACGGATTTTACAGAAAAAATACTTTTGAGAACTTGTTTTTTTTTTGCCACGGCTAGGAGTAAACGAGTTATTTTTGTAATTACTTTTGACGCACCTGCTTCAGAAAAGACACATGACGACAACAAAAAAGTTCGGATGACAAATCTAGTAGTCATGTCAAGTCAAGCGCGAGAGGGTCAGTACCGCAGCTTTAAGGTAAAGTGGTTGAGAGAAGCAACTACAAATTATCTTGATTGCGACAACTAGGAGGAGGTTCACTGTGCAAGCCACCGTACTCGTAATGGGAATTTCAGGTCCAATTCGTAGAGGCAGAGGTTTGTGGAATGCTCGCATAAGGATCATCAGGGAATAGTAAGGTTTCCAGGTATTGACAACAATGCAAACATGAAAATGCCAGAGATGCTACTAACACACATTTATGCCACAAGAAAAAGCTTTTCAGTCATAGAGTGGTTGGATTTAATTGGGCAAGAAAACTTAATGAAATCAAATGTGCTTTATTGCGGGCAGAGGTTGATCAAGCCACTGCAGCTAAACGCGAATGATAAAGTTTAATGACAAAGCTGAGGAGATGAGAATAGCGAGCAGTTGTCTTAACTTTAGGGCCTTGCCAGTAAAAGAAGAAAAAGAATAGAAGAGAAGTAGAGGAAGAAGAAGAAGGATGAGAAGAACTTAAAGAATCGTTTACCATTATAAGTACACAAGCCTAGTAGTCGAAGACTGAATTTGGCAATTTTGCCTTGCTTCCTATGTTCCTGTGAAACTGAGGCTGCAAAAAAATCCGATTATTACGTTCGGCTTTCGATTGACTCAGCTCCATTGACCAGTCAAGGGTACATTCGCAGTCAACCTCGGCAACTAAACGAATCCTTTCATTCTCTATTTTCAAAGATGCGAATGAAGACGATCACGTTTATACCCCCTATGAATAGTTAATTTACTTTGAGTGGAGTGTCAATTGTAGAAGTCGAGCGTTTGCTTCCGGCCTAACTCAAGAGGGAAAAAAAGGGAATTATCAAGTGGGATTACATATCTAGTTACACTTATTTATTTCTTTTCTTTATTCCCAATCGGATTATACAACAGTGGACTTTGGTTGCAGTATTTATCTTTGTTTTTTCTTTGTTCACTCCTTTTATCTTTTTAAAGTCCAACTCCCCCAGCCAATAAACTGGTAGCCATAGCAACCAGCAGTATTTCTTCTTCCACAACTTAAAAACATGACCTTGAGAGTACAGTAAGGTGGATCATAGATTCTGACAGTAACCATTTGAAAAGAGTTCAGCGTAATTATTTTAATTACTTCACCCATCACGTTCCTTAAGTTTTCCCAAAACATTCTCTAGAAAAAGCTGTAATAGTTTCTATGGAAACATTCAAAAAAGCTCTGTCACTGCCTCAAATAATTTAGTCTGCTACACAGCCGTTTTTAGTGTCGTCAAGCAGACTACAAATAATTAAGTTAATAGACTATTACATTATAAAATGGATTTTCACGTTAGGCGCCATTCATAATGAACTGGCAAATTTCCCACATAGTATCTCAGGCTAATACAACTACGCTGTGGCGTTAGAATACCTTGTGGACAGGACTTGCAATCAAATGGGCTTTTTCCTGGGGCTTTTGAGTAGTGGACAAAAGTTCCATTTTCGCAGCGCCGACAGCTGTTATTTACATAAGCTCGCGTGTCTGAGTAGAAACCTCCTGAATGAACAAGAAATAACAAAAAATATGGATCACTACAAAAGGACAGCGCGATGATCAGGAAAGTTTTTACAGAGGAGACTGATTCAAACCCTTAGAAGAGCGGCCTTCCGTTTGTACATTTTTGTATTGACCAACAGTCTGTAGACGCCCAAACTTTATTATATCAACGGACGACTAAAAAGAAGTAATGTAGTGTCAGTAGCCTTAAAGAAATCTGTTTAAAAAATCATCCTAAGCTACCCGCGCAGTCCCCCGATTTCAACTGGCTAATATATTTTACTTTTACAAATCACTGACATGTTCACTACCATAACAGCCGATCCCCTTCAGCTCATGCTTTAAGGAAAAACATAGACAATTCCTTATTACTCGAGCTTCAAAGACAGGATAGTTACGTTGATAGACGCCCTTTATTAATGAAATTAAAAAATTGAATCTAATGTTATTTATTTATTTATTCTAATTATTTGTTTATTCGTATTATTGTTCTAGTTATCTCTTTTTCTGCGTTATGTTGTAAATCTCTCTTATTTCCTTGTAAAATGTTTTTTGGTATCTATACTTAATTTAGTTGCATTTTTTTTTTGTATCAGTACGCACAAACTTTTCATGTAGCGTCCCCACACTGCCTGCCTCGAATACCGCTAAATATAGGCAGTGTGTGTGTGACTGGATTTGCTAAAACATAGCCATAGAAATCTCTCTCATAAATACCTTTACCGAGTCTTGTGACGGAGCATGATTTTTTTTTGTTATTGTCACTTTCATTTATTTGTTTTCTACCGAATATTTTAGTACTGAATAGTTGACGCTGGAGTAGATAGACTGTCATGAGTTTCTCACTCGCTATTAACCACCCCACCCCCCAAACCTTTTTATAACTTCCCTTAATTCTCGACTCTGTATGTCAGTTTGAAATCAGCGCGTGTATTAGACTGAACTCGGCTCTCATAGTGCTTTGTCTCAGATATTTTTTGGCTGCCTTGAGCGAAGTTTTCCGGAAGGCATCATCAAGCCTTATTCTTTGTGCCGTGAGTGTTTAGGGTAGGTTATTTTGTCTTAGAAAGCCTATTCTGAGCTCAAAGATTGAGGATCTTAAATTTTGACTAGTGTTTTCGGCAGAGACTTAGCTATGGGCCACACGGCTTCACCAAATAAAATGTTACACTTTTCCGACGTTTCAAATGTTGTTAAGTCCATCGCAAAACCCTGTTATTTCTGCGAGAGAAATTTACCACCTGTTGCCAGCAAAAAAGTTGTCATTGCTAAGTCACAGCTAGTGACTTTTAACTGCTTTCCATTCCTTAGATGTCAAATTGTTAAAATGCACTGAGGATTTCTTTAGCCATTTTTTAGCAAATCCAGTCAGGAATGTCTTACATATTTCTTTCTTGTTAATAAAATTGCTATTTTGCTGATATAAATTTTGGCTGATAAAATTCTTTCACATTGTATAACTGTTTCATTTTACAAGAAGAAAAGAGGGGTCTAAAAGACACGGTATATTTTTTCTCAAAAAAAAAACCTGTCTTATAATGCGTTTGCTCACACATTATCACAATCACTTGCATTCAGCCAGGTATTGACTGGAAAAGGCTTTACGTTTTTGCGCAAGTGAGAACAGTCTAACGGCTTTATTCAGAAGCTACCGAAAGTGTTACAGTTGCAATAAGTTTCATGAAAAAATAAAATTGCAATCTTGATGGTATATGTATTTTGTTCTCGAAACTTTCTTACACTGCTAGTTGACTTTTGTACTCTGAGTATTATTTCAGAGAGCAAAAACACTCCTTGCAACATATTACGGTACGTAAGTACATGTTTAGCATTCGAAGAAAAAAATCATGACTGAGATCTCTAAATGTACGTGTTTGTCTTTACGATTAAGATGTGTAACACGCATATCATAAATTAAGAAAAAATTACCTGCTGGGCACTCTAGGCACTTGGGGTCTTTAGCAGAGGCTTTAACAAACGTCCCCAGTGAACATGGAAGTAATTTGTATGCACTCTCATTACTTGCACTGGCGAACCCAGATTGTCTGAACGCGAGCAATAAATCTTTTCCAAAGAACCAATTACTGTAATATGAGATATCGATCTGTTCAGTATCATCCTGTCCTGGACCTCTGAAGAAAAAAATCAGGAAAAAAGTGAAACAGACAAGGCGGTGAGGAATAAACATGACCATCACTGACCTAGCGAAATGATGCGTTTTCTGCTGAGGTGGGGTTTATCTTATCTTATGAAACAAACTGCAAAGGTTGACAGGCATCGTCACGAACACAGACTTTATAACGTGTTCTGATACCCATTTCATTTTTCGGTGCGTGTAGGCTATATCTGGTTTATATAAAGGCACCACTCTTAATACTGAGAAAGGCAAAATAGCTTGCCTGGGGAAAATTTTCCCTTTACATATTTAAAGAAAACACTCACAGGTGAACTGTACATTTGCTTTTCCCATATGAAACTTTTATGGTTTTGATTGCTCCTTGTTCCGAATTTCTGAACAAAGTAAAAAAAATAATGTTATGGTGTTTTAAATGCTAAAATTGATTTTCAGGGTCCCTATCGTATTGTTATTTGTTGTTGACGTTGGGAACAGGCTATGAGAAATCTACGATAGATATTCATGCCTGGAAATTCTTGGTCTGGTTTGAGCCATGTCACGTGTTTCCAATTTTCAGTCTAAATTTAACTGTTTTCTTGTTAAATTTTCCTTGCTATTTAATTTTCATATAAGAAATCTTGACTGTCGAAAGCTAAAAGAAAAAAATATTTCAAAAAAGAAATTTCCAACTGCGCAGAATTAATAAAAAAGATGAAATGTAATACCCTCCTTCCATTTGTATTTATTAACACTATTTTGTAACGTCTTAGCTTGACCTAGTCGTTTGTAAATGCAGACTCTGAAGAAAGGCCGTGCCCGGCTTTCGAAACATTGACTGGTAACACAAAAAGTATACATTCCCGACAGTAAAATCAGCCTTGATTTTTTCCGTTGTTCAGATATTTGAATTCACAGCCGATTAGATCCTCTATTAGGATGCAGTCCTTCTATTTTGTAACGTTGGTATAGCCGTATATAGCGGGGGAGGGGGCTATGATATGAGCAGCCGCCCCCCTGGACCAGTTGAGCCAGACAAATCAAGTCTGTGGATAGATTTCTTTCTTTAAACTCAGTTATTTTGACTGTAGTGACCATTTTCATGGCCGAGAAATTGGAAATTAAGGAAGCAAAAAACCCCTATCGAAATTGGCGTGTATATGTACTATTTGAAAGGTTCACTCTAATTTACAGAGAGTGACTGGAACTAGTGAAGTATAAGTAGAATCCTGGGATAGAATATGGCATTTTGGAGCCTACAAATGGGGCATTTGCACGATGACGTCTCTTTGCTACTAAGACCAGAATTTATTTCGTTTTTCGGCTTTCATGTTTAAATTTGGTAGTCCCAGTGAGGTTTAAATAACAAAAGCCTCAATTTGCAAAAGAAAGCAATACCCTGAAGGATTCTAGTCGTAGTAGTAAAATGACGAGATCGTGCAAATGACCTATTTGACTTTTACGTAGCTACATTTTTGTACGGCCCTGGTTGGTCCTTGCTTCCAAAACTGATCAAATGACAGCCATTAATTGCTAAAAAGCCTCTTCATAACTTGGCTATAATTTGCGGAGATCTAAAAACTTATAAAGCTTTTTCCGTGTAAAACCATAGTGGAGAAAAGACTGGTTATGAAAGCAAGCAAACATCAAAGATGAAAAGACAGCTAGTGCTGCAGTTTATGTTTGAGGCCGCCTGACCCTGCACAATCCTTGGGTTTTTGTTCACAAATTGTCACCCAATAAATTTCTATTGGTCGGTTAGCTCCAGTGACAGGAATTATTGAAAGTTGTGCACGTTCAGTCCCAAAAAAAGCCGAGAAAAACATTTAACAAAGAAGTCTAACAGACTTCATAGGCATTGCATATTATTATGTGAAGACAACATCCACAAATTGTAAGCTTTACTTCCATGTGTTGTTAGCCCGTGTTTTGTTCATAAAACTTTCTTCTGGGCTAAGAAAACTCCTTCATTTTCGGGAAGGTCCGACAACTCTAGAAAAAATCTAGAAAAGCGTTAAGGCCGCAAAAAGAAATTCGACGAAGCAGGTAGAGTACTGCAAGTACTATCGACGTCAGACGTCCCTGGACAAGTTTTTCTTTCGGCCCGCTTTACGGACCGTTGGTTTAGTCTTCAGTTCAGAAATGTGGTCACCAGTCCGGAAAATCCCTATATTTAAGGACAGTTTTGACGTCATGGAGCTATTGTTCTCGAGGAAAATGGCGGTTCGATTACCAAAACGACCAGAGTTCACCGTTTCGAGGTTCTCAGGCATATTTCGAAGACTTTTCACGGTTTTCATGGCAGATACAGGGAGGGGCCAAACCACCCCTCAAAGGAATTATCAAAGCGTGGCCATTTTGGTTAATTTAGAATAACTTTGAAAACTTGAACTCTTTCTTTACCAAACTTGGCCTAAAAATACGAAACTTCAGGCCAATCAAAATGGTTTATAGGATTTCACCAAATGTCAAATTATCACGTCACGTTTGCTGACGTCATTCATACGTAAAATTTAAACTTTTAAATCTCCCAATCTTTTATGCCGTTTTTGATAGAAATATTGAAGGGAAGTTGAAAGCTAGAAAAGTTTCTCCAGTATCTAAATATGAGCTGAGATATGACATTTTGAATTTGGATAAATTCGTAGCACAAAAACCCCCTTGTAAAATAAGTCTTCATTAAAAATGTTCATTGTTCAAGTCACCCTTGCTATTTAACCCTCGGATGTACCGCAAATTCACACCCCTACTGTGGTACCAGGGGGGGAACGAAACCCTCCCCGGAGTTCTTGATATGTTGAAGTATTTTGAAACGATTTTACCTTTAGTGGAAAGCCATTGATCTTCCTAACAAGATGAGGCATATTTTAGGGGTGGTGGCGCTGCTGGAAGCCTGTGACATCACCAACAATGGTCGCCATCTTAGCCACCATCTTGGATTTTATGAAGAATATAGGAATCAGGCTTAAACCGCGAGAAATGGTAATTTTTGTGCTTTACATGAAAAATAACACATAATTAAGCGCTTTGCATGATTTTAGCCACAAGATTTACATTTATTACTTCGGCGGAGCGCTAAGTAAAGGATTCGCGACGCTCAGGAATGTATCAAAGTTACAATTTTTTGACAAGATTGGGCATGCAAAGTCTGTAGGTTTTCGGTTTTATTGGGCTATTTGACGAAGTGATGAGAGCCGAATTAGTTCGAGATATCTCGAGATCACTTCGATTTCTTTGATTTATTCTTTAACTTTTTCGAGGAAGAAAGAATTATTATTTTGGCTTCCCCGGGGTTTGAACCGACTCACCTGTGTGACCCGTCAGGTCAGAGGAGACTCTAAGTTGAGGGATTAGCCGATTGCGCTACTGCGACCCAAGGTAGTTCGGGATATGAAAAATAGTTATGAAATTATGCACTAGTTTCGGGACAAGATTGGGCGTGCAAGTTCGCGACTTTTCGGCTTGTTTCGGCTATTTCACGAAATGAAACCGGACTACTTTGTGATATCTTGAGATCACTTCGAGTTTAGTCTTTAATTTACTCGAGGAATAAATAGAGGATATTACGTGGCCGCGCAGAGACACGAAATTTCTCTTCGAGTGTTGAAAAACATTTCACGAGTGAGCCCTCCTTTCGAACTGCTTTATGATGAATTTAAAGTGACAAAATGCTGCACAAAGACATTTTGTCTTTGTTGAGTGTTACGTAGTAAAATTGCTTTCATGCGTTGCGTGACTTTCTCGAACGTTCTCTACTTTTTTTGGATTATTCATGAATAATTAATTAGGGCATGTCATGAGTCAGCAGATTTGCATCAGTTACTGAAATCGTAAAATATGTCGAAAAGCTACTACTATTCGCCCGTTTAGTATTTTCTAGAACCTTATGTCAAACGGTATACAAGTTCCAAGCGAGGTCTTTTGACGAAATAAGTTTTTTTCTCACGAGCTGGACTGCTGTGTTTAGTCAAGTGTGACGAAGGCCGATTTTCAAGTCCTGTGTTTACAAGGTTGGCGGAAGCCGTAAGATATCTGAAGTTCAAGGGAAAGTTTGTTATTATTGGTAGAGGCTGTTTAGTTGTACTTAAGTTCAAGTCAAGTTTGTGTTGGCGGATGCTGTGTTTTATAGCTCTGAAAAGGCTATGTTCCTTTGGTATTAAACTTCCTTGTGTTAATCCGACATTCCTGCGTGCTGACAGTCAGTGAATAATTAATTATGTCCCCAAAACATTCGAACTCGTAACAGCCAATTCCATGCTCAACGTAATTGACTCCTTACCCATGCCTTACATATCTTTAGTCAGTACATGAGACTGCTATGCTGTTTTTGAACCCTTATGTGACTAAGAATGAGAATTCTTTTTTCACTGTTTGTTTTGTTAGACTTGTTATTCACCGCCAGTAACCTCATATTTGACTTAGGTCTAAACGTTTAGACCCAAGTCAAATTTAGCAGGATTTGTATGGAGTCATCAGAGCATAACTGGGCTTAATATCTCAGAGACAATTTGTCCCGAAATGCTAGTTTTTGGCAAGTAGGCCTCTTGGATGTTGCTCTTTTCAGAATATCCTGACAAATCCCATAATTTCACAATTTAACACCTTACTCTTACCATTTTTCATTTCTTACTATTCCACCGCATTTACAATTAGTCAGTCGTAGCGTCTTGTTGTTGAAAGAAGTTGAAAAAACATGTATTTTCACCCCAAATTGCCTTGACCACCTGCTACTTATGGCGTCATATCCAGTAACCATAGCAACTGACCATCACTGGACTTGACTCAAAATGTGCGCGAGGGATGAACGAACAGCTGCTAAAAACATTAGGTGCTGATGTTTTATCCTCTAGGAAAAAAACTTCGCAAAACCGTATGGGGGTAGCATCCACCCCCGCTTGTACGTCCGAGGGTTAATTTACACACAACACATCTTTTTTGTAGAAAGCTAAACGAAAAAGAAAAATTTGAAAAAAGAAATTCCTGACTGGGCAAAAACCAGGAAAACAGTTTTGTAACGTCACGTGATCAATTTGTTTGGTTTACTTAAATTAGTGTTTAAAATGATACGATTTTGCCAAATAAAAGAGGTTTGTGTTACCAGAAAATCAGCCTATTTTGCAAAAAAACTTTCCAAAAAAAATCACAGGGATCGTTTTTAAGGAAAATATAATTTAAATTAGAATTGACTAAAATTATTATTTTGCGGGCACTGACCGGAGGACTGGGTTCTAGTGTAGCGCGCGAGGGATCGTGCTTAGGGGGTTTGATATAGTGACCGTTTAGTTATGCGTGTCATTCTACGGTCGGCCTCGCCGCGTCAACTTGCTTTGTTTAGTTTAGTTTTCACTTATTCTGTTAGCCTTAATTTCGTTACCATCTGTACTGGTCCCTATGTTTCTTAGCTATTTTATGTAGCATCTCGTTTTTTGCTCGTATTCATGTTATTAGGCTTTATTTTATTTGTTTTGTCCTATGACCCCAAAGGCGACGCCATAGCATAAGTTGGGGTTACACGGTCCCTATTTCTCCAATAGTTGTTTTTTGTTTTGTTTTGTTTTTCAGTCGGGTTTACGTGTCCGGCTGTGGTGTGTTCTTAGAATTACTGTCACAGTGGAGTTTTTTACGTGAGTTAATAAAGTGTTTCTTGGGCCTGGCTGACCGACGCGCCCATGCCTCCAAGTGCTGTTTTGCGTGTTCGGTTGTGTAGTGGAGGCAAAATAGTATGGTCCCCGGGGTGCACTCAAATTTCTTTGAAGTCCCATAACTCGATCGGGTTTTACGTGTCGTAGCCAGAAACGGTTTTCGCTCTTTTACTCCTCTTCTAAAGCTCTTTCAGATGATATAAGTTTGACTTGGAAATTAAAAACTGCATTTAATCCATTTTGGTGACGTCAGCCGTCAATTTGACATTTTGCGTCAAACAAGAACTTAATATCATTTGGTCAACAATCGTAGTCTATCTGGCAAGTTTGGTCAAGAAATGAAAAGAAATGTAAAAGATACTTAATCTTAGCCTTTATGAAACATTTGAGGGGGAGGGTTGGCCCCACCGTGGTAAACACTTATTTTTCTTTATGGATTGAAAGATTTCTTTACCAAGTTCTAGTTATTTTTCCTCGATTGTCATAACGATTATCTTTATCATGTTGAATGTGTGGACGGTAGACAACCTAGAATTTTGGTCGACAATCTTTGAAGTCCGAGGTCAAAACATGTGTTCCACTCCAGGGTTTCACGCAGACATGGGAGAGCCAGTGTTATTACTTTTTTTCCCATTAATACGAGCCTTTGCCTTTTTTCTTTCAAGGTATTTATGAATATTCACTTCCAACGTTTCGTCTCACTTTGCCGAATTTGCAGGGATAAAATTGGCGATCATAAGCGCAAGTTAGATACTAACCACTTTGTTTCTGAAATTCAAAAGATCTGGAAAGATTTATTACTGTTGGATTCTCCAAATGTTCATCCACAGTTTAAAAAAAGACAAAGAAAGGAGGCAAATTTCAACTGTAAATGATGTATTTCTCTACTCATTGAACACTGATAATCTGGGTTGTATTTTAACCTCGCAGGTACGACAGCAAGCAAAGAAAGCACCGGATGTATGAAGTCCATGTGTGCTGTCAACACGAAACAAGAAAAATTAATACATTTCAACTACTTCTTATTCTTGTTATGATGACTGGGTCTTTGATTCTTGCCTTGTAGAAGTTAATAGGTGGTACCATTCCTGTTTTGTGCGATTCCAAGAATTTTCACACACTCTCTACACTATGATGATTCTCTCTACACTATGTTGATTCGACAATGGAAAAGCTTAGCGCCACTGGAAAACAGATTATTCTTATGGGTGACTTTAATATAAATCTTCTCCATGTTCATACTAGTACTCACGCCCAAAATTTTCTGCTATCTTTGCAAAGCCTGAACCTGACTCCGACAATCGACAAACCAACAAGAGTTCACAACAACTCTTACTCATTAATTGATAACATCTTTATTAACAGTCTAGAATATAGTATCTGTAGTGGAAACATAGTCTCGGATCTAACAGACCACTTTTCTCAATTTTGTATACTAAACTTTTCTACTAATCGATATCTCTGTGATCAATCGAAATCTAAGCGGTTAACTCGTGACTTCTCAAACTACTCAGAAAGAAAGTTCCTAAGTGAGCTATCTGAAATTGACTTAATGGGTACAATTTGTAATAAGACAGACATAAACAAATCATTCTCTACATTTCACAATAAACTGAACAAGCTCCTCAATAAGCACGCCCCATTAAAGCCAATTTCAAAACGCAGTCTAAGAAAACAACAAAAACCCTGGATAACAAAAGGCATCAGAAGATCAATTAAGATCAAGAATTCACTCTATTATTCTGGTGACAGTAAAACCTACAAAATTTATCGTAACAAAATACTGATGCTCACACGAATAAGTAAAAGGAATTTTTTCCACAACTATTTCGAAGATAACCTAAGTAACATTAAAAAGACTTGGGAAGGTATAAACAATCTTTTAGGTCGCAAACTTAAAGCTATCAAACATATCACCTCGCTTAAACGCCTGGGATCTGATCAAATTTCATACGATTCCTCTGACCTTCCTGACATTATGAATGAGTATTTTTCCTCAATTGGTCATAACCTAGCTTCCAAAATGCCAAACCCGCAGAAGGAATTTTTTGATTATCTTCCAAAATCACGTAATGCTGATTCTTTCTTTTTCAATCCAGTAACACAAACTGAAATTGAGTCCGAAATTATGAAAACGCCATTAAACAAGACTCATGGATTGTATTCTTTCCCCACTCGCGTCTTGCGATCAGCTAGACATATTCTTAGCCACCCCCTATCTGTACTAATCAACAAGTCGGTTGAACATGGAATATATCCCACTAAATTAAAGCTTGCTAAAGTAATCCTAATCCACAAAGCCAATGACGAATCTGACCCATCCAACTACAGACCCATATCACTACTTTCAGTCTTCAACCGAATCTTTGAAAAAAATGATGTACATTCGCTTGAAATCATTTCTTGAAAAGTTCAGTATTCTCTATGATTCACAGTATGGATTTCGTGAAAAGCGGTCCACTGAACATGCTATCTTGGAAATCACCAATCAGATTCAAACTAATATGGATAGAAAGCTGTACACGTGCGGAATATTTATTGATTTACAAAAAGCTTTTGACACAGTCGACCACTCAATACTTTTAAAGAAACTTGAACATTATGGTATACGCGGGATTGTGAATGACTGGTTTACTTCCTGCCTTACTAGTCGCAAGCAAATAACTGAATTTGGCCCCTCAAATATATCTAAGAAAGCGACAGTATTATCTGGGGTTCCCCAAGGATCAGTCCTAGGGCCTCTGCTCTTTCTTGTTTATATAAATGATATTTGTAACAGTTGTAACCGAATGAAGTTTTACCTATTCGCAGACGATACGAATCTTTTATATTCAGATAAAAACCTAAAATCCCTGGAATCTACGGTAAACGATGAGCTCTGTAAGCTTTACGACTGGCTAATAGCGAACAAATTATCTCTAAACATTAAAAAATCTAATTACGTTATTTTTCGACCAAGACAAAAAAATGTCAAATACGAAGTTAATTTAAAAATATTCAACCATCATACCAACTCTTACACATCTTTGGAACGTACAAGTTATGTTTGCGTGCTTATTGATGAGAACCTCTCTTGGAAACATCATATTTTACATATAGCCTCTAAAATAAGCACATCGATTGGCATTATTGCTAGGCTAAGACATTTCGTACCACTTAATACTTTACAACACATATACAGATCGCTGATTCAACCCTATTTGTTATATGGCATAACAGCGTGGGGCCGAGCAGACAAAATCCACAGAAACAAAATCCTATGTCTTCAGAAACGTGCCCTTCGCCTCATGTTTTTTGGTGATTACAAAGCTCACGCAGTACCCTTCTTCATTTCATCCAGTCTACTACCTCTAGATCTTCTTTACTTCAAGTCAGTTGCCGTCTTAATGTATGACGTCTCAAATAACACATCGCCACCTCAAATAAGTAATTTATTTAATTACCAACATAATATTCATTCACATAACACAAGATCATCAACAAGAGGCAACTTCTTTCTCGAATACTCTAGATTAGACAAGCTAAACATGTCTTTTTCAAGAAACGGTGTTAGAGTCTGGAATAACCTATCTAATGAAATTCGTCAAATGCCTAAAGTGAAATATAAACGCAACATTCACAATATGCTCCTTCAGAAACTCTCGGAGGCGAATGAGTATATTGATCTATTGGATTTGAATATGTCTTGAAAACTAAACTCAGTTCATTCTGTTAGCTTTCTATCTACATTATCCTTCCAGCTTCCCATGTAATCTGCCTTATTTCTCCTGAGAATCTTCGTTTTTTTTTCCCAAATGTTATTAATACTAGTCAGTATTCAGTATTCACCTTATTTTAATGTATTGTACGATAATAATTAATTTTACTTAGTATTGTTATTGTATTGTATTGTAATCGTAATTATTCACTTTGTATTTAGTATTCAGCTTATTTTAATGTATTGTGCGATAATAATTAATTCTATTTAGTATTGTAATTGTATTGTAATTGTAATTATTCACTTTGTATTTAGTATTCAGCTTATTTTAATGTATTGTACGATAATAATTAATTCTACTTAGTATTTTAATTGTATTGTTATTGTAATTATTCTACTTAGTGTCAAGCCACTGCTCGCCTCGAATAGCTATAGCTAAGAGCGAGCAGTGGTACATCATATTTTGTATTTTCTCAATTTTTCTTAATAAACTTGAACTTGAAAACTTGAACTTGTTTACACGGACCAATTTACTTCTGAAAAATCAAACAAGCGGTCCGGAATATTCGAACACACCAATGATTCCTTGCAATGAATAATTCTCTTATTCTCTTAAATCAAATGTTTTCTTTAAAATAATGTGAAACCTAGACGAGAACTGTAAGCTTATGTTAAAAGGAAAACGAAATAACAATGCTCTGTCGCGCCTTCTCATTGGTTGAGCGTGACCAGTTGGCCCTGTCCTTTAATAAAGGGATATTCCGGACTGGTCACGTGATAATTATTTTGGCGACTCTGCGGTTTCAAAAATATTGGTCACGCGATGTCATTTTTTGTTGTTCCCGCCCATAGCTGCTAAAGAGAAAACCACAAGTGAAACGATTTTGACAGCTACTAGTAAGACATACTGTAGTTGAATCACAGGAACAGCCTTCTGTGAGGTGTTAGAAGCTAACAGGCGTGATTATAGATGAAGTTATGAAAAACCTTGGAAACTATACTTCTGATTTTGTTGTTGTTGTTGTTGGCAACTACTCTGATGTTGATAGGAACTTTAACAAGTCGGAAAAAAGGTTTGATGATAGTGGATAGGTTTCCTCTTGAAACAAGAAAGGAGCTCAAAATCTATTAGATTTAATTTTGTTTTTCTTCAGTTGATGGGTTACTTTTAGACAGGTTAAGTATGCGAGCGAAAAGTAGGGGTATTTTTGTTTCCTTAAAAGAAGAAATCTGACATGTTAGATGACAAAATTCAAGACTCACTGCGAATGAATTTTTTTAAACAAAATCGTTACACCTATATATACATTAAAGACAAAACCATAACAAAATTTCCCAAACTTGAAATACGGTGTATTACCTGCTCATATTATATTGAAAACATTCATCCTTGAGCAGTCAACATGGCCAGCACGACTCCGAAGTGGGAACCGAAACACACGACGAGAAAACCCATTATAATTTGCTCTTTTTGGGACGCAACGATCGATCAGTTGATCGATCTAAAGATGTATTTGAAGAATGCCATGTTTGCGCCTTTTTTTAAAGGAATATTGAACGCTACCTCAAAACAAAAGAGTAATATCGTCCGCTCGTAAAATAAATTAACAACAGTTTCTGAATGAATAGATACAGAAATTTTTCCACGCAAATTCTCGATAAGATCTTTTTCAAAAGCGGCCATGTTTATTTACCTGATGGAGTGGTTACTCATTATCTTTGTCATATATGGAAAGCACGTAGCTGACCCAAGATGGCCGAAAGTGGTTCGTAGTAGGGCAAAACTTTCTTGTAACTGATTCTAAGCTTCAAGGGCTCTTCAACGTTAATATAAAAATTAGAAAATGCCATCCAAAAATGTTTTGCACCTATGCCTGGACAAAAAAGATAAGTTTTTCGAGGAGAGCCGCTGGGTATCACTTTAAACAACAAAAAATCCAAGAGTGGTCCCAAGAGTGACAGTGTTAGTGTTTTCTATTTTTCACTAGAAAGACTGTAATTTGATTTCAGTACACTGACTATAATGTATTACAGAGATAAGTACTTTGCTATTGATAATGTTCTACAGACTACACGTGATAGTCTGGTTTCATGCGAGTTGTGGCATCTGTTAGTATAGAGCTGAAGACTCATTGGTTTTTTAACTGGGACGCATTTATTCTGGACTGGGACTCAGGATTTTTCAAAAGATGAGTCCCAGGACTCACTTTTAGCAATTTGTAACAAAATCACTGAACAGGTAATCGTAAAGTGACCTGGATTTAGAGGGAAAGGTACAAACATATAAAAACCAGCGTCCACTTTATAACACAAGTACGGGTCTAGAACTTACACTCAGGCATCCAGACTCATGCATGAGTTATTAAAAAGGGTGTGTTCAGATAGGAATCATGATATGTCACTTGCATGATGACGTCGTTTTACTAATACGACCAGAATTCTTCAGGGTTTTGCTTTCTTGTGCAAATTAGGGCTTTTGTCATTTAATTCTCGCTGGGATTACCAATTTTAGATATGAAAGGAAAAAGTAAAGGATTCTGGTCTTAGTAGTAAAATGACGTCATCGGGCAAATTATTGCCTCCGCAGGGATTTCGCCCAGAAGGCGAAATCCCGAGGAGGCACTCTAGTAACTCGCGCGTATATTATGGAAAGCACTTACAGTTGAAATATACAGTTACACAGTCAATAAAGAAAAAATCTCGATTTGGTTGAACAGGGGCCGCGAGGAATCGGTAGGTAATGCTGACGTTTCTATTGTTTGCGCCCGCAAGTACGAAATGGTTAGGATGACTTAAAGACAGAACATCCCCAAGGGACTAGATTTTGTGACATTTATTGAGCAGTTATACTTCAACACTCTTTTGCGATACGTGTTATCAGTGACATTCTGTGGAGCAGTTGTTTCAGTGAAAGTTTTATATGGACCAAAATTTTAACAACACTCGTTAAGCGCTGAAGAAGTTATAAGGTGCGTATAACTGCGTACATATAAACACTTGAAGAGTTTTCCAGGCACGAGTTGACAAATCTTTCATTGGAAACCTTGCCAGACACTGTTTCTCTCTCTTTGACCGGAATAAGACTCAAGCCCCAAACAAACAAGACGAGTGATCAACGGCTAGCTTCTCATTAGCAGAACGATGGACGATTAGAGAAATTCGCCGACAGTCAAATTCTGTGCTGACTTCTTTCCTGCTCACAGATGTCCTTCCCCTATAAAGTTTAAAATAAGACTAGAATGCGCGAGTGTGAATTGATCAAACGTCCTTTTAATTTCTAAGGTTTTCTTTCCGACAAATAAAATGAACTGAATGTAAAAAGTGAAAGAGAAATAGCGAAAAATTCAACTTCTAATTAAATCTTTTCTTATGGTTTAGAATAAACTATTCTCGAAACTGAGAATGTTTTGATCAAAGCTGTGTAAATCGACCGTCGGCGACCTGAAACTGTGCATGGAACCTTGCGTTTCCTGTATTTATCTCACCTATTGTATGGAATATGTGTGAAAATCTTCGTTATGAATCGGTATATTTCAAAGAGCTACACAACGAGCAAGGATGCTATTGACCTACATAATACAGAGCGGGGGCAGCTGTAGTGTCAACTATTACTAGTTATATTAGTCTGTGTTTTCTAATATGCGGAGGCACACGAAACAAATACTGCCTGTCTTCTACAACTCAGGGCCTGTTTCCTTGAAAGACGGTTAAATAGAGGTTCAATCTTAATCTTAAATAACGGCTATTGGCCTTGGAGGAGATGAGCGCTGGGCTTCATTTATGTTTTATGTTTTATCTTCAGTTGTTCTTTCGAAAACGGGAAACAGAGTCTTAGTGCCTGTTTTACCCCCCTCTGTGAGCTCTCCTGTGAGATGTTTACTGGATCGTGTCTCCAGTGAAGTGGATTTCTTTGTCATTTTTCCCATGACCCTTGACGAGCCGTGCCACACCGCCCGGGAGGTTGAAGTTCATTTTTGGAAACAAATGCTGCAGGTCAGCTAAAAGTACCTGTATTCTATATAACTGTCATTAAATGTGCTGGTTTTAAAGAGTTTCTTTTATGAGAGTTTTTAGGATAATATTACAGTGAGACCAAACATATTAAAACAAATAAACTACAATCCTCGCCCAATCAAATTCAAAAGCGCAAGAGTGCTTCATATTCTTATTGAGCACTCTCTCATGACGTCAAAAAACTTAAACCTCCAAACCACTTCTTGTGAGCCTTGCAATCCTCACAAGTGCATCCATAACTCAATAGTGCACGATGAAGCGTTTACCATGTGTGTGTGTATGATTTTAATATAATCTAAAGAAAAACGCTTTGGAATTTGTTAAGACATAGTATGGGAGAGTTGAGTGTTGTTGATGTCATCTGCCCGAGCTATGGCGTGTGCAAATCATTCTTTTTTCGTTCAAAAAGAACTTTTTAGTGACTTAATAGTTTCCCATCTCAATATCGATAGTAAAACCATTTCGGATGTTATCTCAAGCGGCTTTTGCATACTTTCAGTTTGAAGATAAAAAATATTTGCAAACACAACTATGAGTTGAAAACAACAAATAGTAAATATTGACGCATACTGCTTCGAGCGTAGTCTGCTACACAACCGTTTTTAGTGTCGTCCTGCAACTCTCCTCCCCACAAACGGCTGCTGAGATTCGAACCACATTCCTTAGCTTTCCCTTTGTGTTTGTGGTCTAACGAACAAACCAATAATGTATAAGAAACTTGACAATACGTGAGCCGCAGGGCGCTAGGAAGCGAACACGCTTCTCAATTTTCGACAAATCAATCAATCGTCGCTGAATTTGGACGGGCTCTGTGTCTGCAAGCAACGAAACGGTTAACAAAGTTCCAAGTGAAAAAAGGTTTGATAGCCCCTCAAGACTCTTACCAGGATCCGTTGGTTCTTTTTATCGTGCATATGCATGATGAATTTCATGTGCCGAATGTGCTCATTGTGTTGCTGTACATGTGAAGACTAAACTCTCAAGGGTACTGAGTCAAACAAAAGCAACCTTATAAATTAGCGATGAGCGATTCGCAAAACTATAGCCGGCAACTTTGTAAGCACATCCATGTTGTGCATCACATTTGCTCGACTTGCTTGCTGCTGCCAGCTTATCTCGCAAAGTTTGAATAGGACTCGACCACGAAAACACTACTCTAGTTTATTGCTTGTCTTCACGCGACCATTTTGATTGTTCTGTCTTTCACACATGGGGCACAGAAAAAAGCAAAGCTGTGATTGGAGGAGTCACCATACTGCAAACGTGGCGCGAACACCTTCCAGAAAATGGGACCTGAATTCTAATAAGCTAGCCGCGGGAAAGGAATGTGGTTCGATTCTCAGCAGCCGTTTGTGCGAAGGAGAGTTGCGTGTAGCAGATTACTTTGAGCGCGCTATAGTAATAAACTTTTAAGGTAACTGCTGCATTGATCGCATTTTAAATGTTGCAAAACAATTGGTTCATGCTTCAGCTGTGCGCATGTCGAAAAATGAAGCACTTAGAAAGTTTGGAGAGCATTCGAGAAGCTTGAGTTGCTCTCGGCTGCTCCTCAAGCAGCTTTTCTTTGTTGGCCTCAAATTGTTTACCGAGTTTTCTTGCAAGAAAAGGTGTCCAGAAGCAAGAGAGGTCCAGCTCTTACAATGGAAAAACCCAGTGATTGTTCTTATGAAAGACGAAAATCATTTCTTTGCCAATGAAAAGAGAATGTTTCATTATGGGCTGAAAAGAGCACTTTTGATGTGGGCGAACTGGGAAGAGAAATTGGGTGCCTTAGCTAATTAAAGTTTCGTTTTGTTTATTTCAAGAGTTAACTTACGATATTAAATAGGGAGGGGAAGAGAAAATTCAAAACTTTATCCATGATTTGGTCATTGTATAGGCGCATAATAGAACCATAATTGAGCTAGTAAATCCCTTTCAGAAAAATGGCGACTGGTTAGTTTGGAAATAATTCACTAATATACTTACATATTAGTTGTTAAGTTAGAAATGCCGTCGAGAGATCGAAAGCTAAATGTCTTGACCTTGGTTCGTATCATATATCTTTAACAAAAACAAAAACAAACAATCAATACTAAATTCTTGCTCTGTAGGTCTGTAAGTATCTTTACACTGAACGCTGTTTAATATATAGAAAATACTTTATGATTTCAGAGTGTGGAAAGAAGCATGAAAAGGCTCTTAATAATAATTAACAAACAAAAAATATTTCTTGACAAAGTAAAAAGAACAGGAAGCAACCTAAAAAAAAGAGCGAATTTTACAACGATTGTATTCAAGCTTGTATTCAACCACGCATCTGTAAGCTTTACAAATTCAAAGAGCTATCAGAGGTCCTCAACAGCAAAGGAATGTGGGTCTTGTATTAGTTGTGCCATATGCCGGGAAAGAAAAGAGTATTACCTTTTCATCGTTTTTCCATGCTATAAAAGTCAGAAAATTTTGAGCAAAAGAAACTGATTTCTGAATGTTATTAAGTTGTAAAAAATCGCCATTTAATTCAGCGTCCATAAACCAAACCACATGCAGCAACGGTAAGTAACAAGTTCGTGGTTCTGTGGACTGCTTGTGTGCCTTGATATTTGTTGTGCCTGTTTACTACACGATCAGCATTCCTAAGATATTATACACTTAATGTTAGATCCCGAGGGAAACAGTTTTGTTTTCCCGAGAGTCCTGATGTTTCCAGAGACTGGTTTCCCGATTGACCTGACATTAAGTGTTTTGTTATATTTCTAGACTTTAAATTCAACGTACTTCAACAGCAACTAAAGAATCACTTTAGCGGAGCGAATCAAAACAGTTGACTCGGTACTTATAACAACACAAATTTAATTCTCAAAACCACTACATGAATGATTTACAAAGTACTTTCCTTATGTTATCTGCATCTTTTTCTTCCACTAGCTGCTGTTTCTCTTCTGCGATAACTTTGAAAATCGTTGCTTTTTAGCTTGAGGCTTCATGTTTGTGTTGTTTTAATTGTGTTCATTCACGAAGAAGAAAACTGGGAGTGTTTTTCCCGCCTTCGGTCACGACACTTTCCACCATGCTTTGATCACGTGCTGTAATGTATCCCGAGCCGGGCACATTGTTTATTAAATGTATCACGATCGGTATACATTTGATTTTATTCAAGGCCATGTGACCGAGAATCGGCCAATGGCTGTCCCTGTTTAGTTAAGTGATCGTCTAGGAATATAACAACTCAAGTTGTCGCAGTTTTCCGATTTAGACAAACAGTAAGTGGGCACCCGAGAGGTCCTTTTCATTGAGGCCCCATTGCTGTCTTCACTCATAGTAATAATAGCAGTAGCAAGTATAGAAAGAAAGCAATAATATAACAATAATAATGCCAGAAGGCATTTGATATGATTAGCGAAATGAATCTTAACAACTGAAATTTTCACTTTGACCTATTATTTGTAATTTTAGTTAACACTCTTTAAGCCAGTTTAATTTTAGAACGTATACCGCTTTTATCAAGTCCCCGTAACCTTTTTATTTCTGCAATCACCTGAAGTCTTTGCTTTACCACCCTATTCATAGTGATGGAGGCCGGGGTTGGAATCTTTACCTGACATTGAACATTTGTCACTGCTAAGTAGCAAGCGCTTCTGCGCGAGTCCGTTGAGAAAGTTGGAATAGGGAAGGAAAAAATGAAGGGGGAGGCAGAAATGGAAATCTAATAATCAATCCAGAAATCAAAGATCACAAAAGTTGATCTGAATAGACTGAAATGAAAATAAGCGATTTCAGTTTGCTACTGTGGCATGAGCTGCCTCTTAACTTCCTCTCCTTCAAAATGCAACATTGAATACTTACATTAACAGATCCTTGTTTGGAATTGTGAATGCACGTGACCCTATACTCTCCAAAGGATTATCTGAAAGCATTCTGAAAAAGAAATACAAAAGTAATCTCGATAGCATTCATTAACTCTTGGTCTCGGTCGAGGAAAGGATCTAAGGGTTTTATTGTAGAACTCCAAGATAAAGAAACGAAACTGGTTGGAGAACAGTTGCCATTAGGTGTCAAGAATGACTTTGCACATGAGGTGCCGTCAAGCAGCTGTGACGCGTGTTCAGGGCGGAAATAAATGGAGAACACTAGTTTCAAAAATACGTGACTTGCTATAAAAAATAGCAACTCTGACAATAACTTGACGTAAAAAGATAATAAATCTTACATATCTAAATCGTAATAAGATGATCAATCTTATGATGCAACATATCTAATTAGTCATTAGGAAATGACAAGTCTAATCTATCTACCTCGTAGAGATATCCACCTTGACAAAAGACGATGAAGTAGGAAAACATTACTTTGTAATATGTATACTTGAAAATACCAAATTTAGATGCTTACGGTGTAAGTCTTGAATAGTCTAACAAGAATCATTTTTTGGTAAAATTAGATCATCGAATCAGATTTGTCTTAAAAATGACGCAGTATTAAGCAAAAATTTATTGGTAGGACGTTGTTTCTCAGCTAAGAAACTGTGAATTTTCTAATATTTCGAAAATGTTTTTTATGATATGACAGGTCACGGAGATCAAGACATGTGCAAAACACAACAAAACTATTAGTTACAGTGCCGTTACTGCTTGCAAGCAAAAATCACGCTCAATGACATCAAACAAGAGCCATAATATGGCTCTTGCATCAAATAATAATTTCCCTCTTTAGCTCTTTCACTCATTCAAGAAATGTTTTGTTTTCGCAGTTTGGTAGTTCGACAATAGTTCTGAGCTAATTTTTGTGAATGTTTAGAATATGTTGAGAGTCGCGAACCTTTTAATTTCTTCATACTAATTTAGGTAACTTTCAAATGTTGAAAGGTCTATCAAAGAAATCTAAAAATATGGTGTTGGTGAGATGAGCCCACGCCCGAATCAACTGGAGTATACGGCTGCATCTCCGGCCCTTTTTACGCAAGGATGAGCGCGAAAACAACGCTAATGTACTTGATATATATTCTAGCGGAACGGAGCGTCGGCGCGCGCAGAGGAGCCCCAGAAGCTCCCATACGTACATTTATAGAAAATGGGAACCTATCGATACCAGAAAATTTCGTTTTGTCGTCAGCGTACCCCCGAGCTCCCGAACACTCGTACAGACTCTGGGAGCAGGGATAAAAACTCAGTAGGTTAGGGAAGGGAGTCTCAGACATGTACGTTGCGTTCCTTTTTGGCGCAAAATTAACGGTTTTAGGGGCAACCAACTGAGTTGCTCGAGTAAAAAAAATACAGGCTGAAGTTTTTTTTCTGTTCGGTAGGAGGAGAACCTAGTCCTCTCCTCCCCACCCTGCGCTTGGTCAAAATGTTGACAGGTGAATTTATAAATGAAAGCCGCAACATCTAACCTACGTGTAGCCGCGCATCCTCCCGCCGACAAAGGGAAAACGGAGGGAGCCTCTCTCCGAGTTTTCTTTGTCCGGGGGAGAGTGCGGGTACACGTAGGCTATAGCAACATCTAGAAAAAATTGTTTGAGGACAGACGTACGTACTGAGAACTGAACCCTATTTTTCATTTCAGTTAAGTTTTAAAGTTATCGTGTTCTTGTACTGACGCCAAAAAATGAAATACTACTGTTTGTCTTTCTGTTTTTCAGAACTGAATTGTTTATTTGGTTTTTCGTTGACGAAAGTGTCGCAAAGGGATTCGTCGATTGCTGCGTTTGTGATAGTTCATGCAGGTTCCTTTTTACGGCGGACCACAGGAAAAATCTTGTAACATTTCAAAGTTTTAGTCTTTGTGTTCTTCCACTGCCGCC